>AYEL01028355.1:0-33717 GCA_000484575.1 Olivierus martensii | reverse complement strand
TACAATATCAAATAGCAAAATTTCGATTATCTTATAATGAAAAAATCCGGATAATGCATTTCCCCCGCCCTTACTCCACTCGGCCTTATTTGATTAATTTTTATAAAATTTAACAGAATGGTCAGGCATTAAAGTCGAACTTTAAGTAACATTAACTAATTCTGTAGATTTATCCCAATTAAAAAATGCAGAGCGTTCAATTGTCCGAGATGAAGATGAGAGAGTGAATAAGTTACCCTGCAGATTTTTTAAGATTTTTATTTTTTATTCATTAAAAGGAGATGGCTTGCTTGTTAGTTTTTAACTTTTACTGTCCTGAAATTAAAGCAAATTCGAAACAGTAAATGTCTAAAGAAACTTGTATTTTTGTTTAACAAAAAATGAAACATTAGATTTTTCGGTCACTAAAAAACTATTCAATAAATTCTAATTTCTCATTTATTGGAAAGTTTGTTGAGAGTTTTGTCTTTCGTTTGGAAAAAAACTGTGAATAGAGTACTGTATACAGATTAAAAGCTATTCAAAAACAGTATAAAGATACATTCATTTGAACATTATTGATTTGAGATTTTTAAGTTTTTCATTGATAACTTTTTTGATATGGACCCTTACGAATTTATTAATATTTTAACTTATAAATAAGAAAGAAAGATAAAATAATTTTCGTTTTAGAATTAAACCTTTACAACACATTCCAAATATTTCATTTCACGTAAATCGTCAATGGTGATGGATCGGTCGGTATCGTCTCCAAATATGGCAGAAATTTCTTCTTTAACTCTTTTTTGGATGTCTGGATGTTGTCCTAACAAATACAAACTCCAACAAGTAGTTAATGAAATGGTGTCAAATCCCTAATAAATCAAAATATAAAAATTAATAAAATGAATTATTAATTCATTAATTTTATTATTTTTATTATAACATCACTAATATGTTAACAGAATTATAATGAGGTTTATACTTCATTATAAAAATTGTAATACAGATAAAATTAAAGAAAGATAACAATTAAATACTAAACATTTCAAATTTAATAATTACCATATTTCTTTATGGTATTTTTCATTTATTGTAAAAAATTTAACAATGTTAATATAAGACCTTAAAAAAATAAACGTCAAACAAAAGGAAATTAATAACATGAAACATAAAAGAAAGGAAAAAAAATATGTACTTAAGATCCTAAAAAATAATATACATCAAACAAAAGGAAAAATATACAGCCTATATAACATTCATTTAATAATTATATCTTCCTTATTACTGTTTCGTTAAAACGCGAATGGTTTTTTCTTTAACAATGTCAAACTTCAATTTCTGAACTTTTTTCTGCATTTATAGTTTGTATATCTACTGCTCGCTTTACAAAATCTGTAAATCCGCTATAATCCGCTGGAAAACAATCGTTTCTTAACAAATACCCAAAAAACATTTATGAATAAAAAAGTTTTTCTTCTCTTCATATTCCTCTATTGAAGAAGAATAAAAATTTATTTTTTATCCAAGAACTGAAAGTTGGGAACACAAAGTAGCCTACTCAACTGTCGCCAATTAACTCAATTTCAAAATTAATTCAATTAAGTTTCAATTTCAAATCGAAATCGAAAATAGACTGCATATCGTTCATTTTACGGCAAACTAGCGAAATTGCATTTATGATTAATTTTTGCGACGTATTTCCCAATAATTGAAATTTACGTGTGTATTGTGTGTCCATATTATGACAAAAATTATTACAAAAATTAATGAAAATGCTTTGTGTTGTAGGAGAGTAAAGATAATTTTCTGAATGTGTTAAGTAAGGCCCTTTTTACACGGAGTGTATCGTCATAGACACGTCTTAGACGCTGAATTATTTATCAAATAATAATATATAGCGGTGATATGTATGATTAATTATAATGTATATATATATAATGTATATATATATAATGTATATAACATATGCTGAATTATTTGTTTGCACGCCACATGTTTTCAATGCATGTCTGTATAGTACATGAAGCAGCAGCATAATATATTCGTCATACTTCCCGAGTTTCACGACGTCGGTCATACCGTATTGTCGTTCGCTAGCTGTATGAAGCTAGGCTTGTTTGTGTACTCGGTACGATTTACCTAATCATGTATAAAAAATGAGTGAAAATACTACAATTAAATTCGCACAAACAATAGAAAAGTGCCCCTGTTTGTATATTTATTTATTGTCTTAATATTCTCGGAAGGATATAATAGAAAAAACACGAAATGATATAATTTCATTTAATGAACTGGACAGATAAGTATGCAAATATTAATATATTTTAATTAAAATAATTATAATATAATAATTCCATTGCCTCGGAAACGCAACACGTGGTTTTAACCCTATTCCTAAAAAACATTACCTGGAAAAATTTTACTTTGAATGCCATTTTTTTTTTTAATTTTGCATCATCTGATGATTCCCTCGAAGCAATAAACAATATATTATTTTACATTTCTTTTAAAATAGGGAAATTGATCCCTATTTTTACAGTCTTATTTTCCTTTTTTTTCAGCAATGACAAAAATAATAAAATACATATATGATCATCATCACTGAACGCCACTTGGTTCAATGATGATGATAATATATGTATCATCATCATCATATCAGTTAACTAAAATTCTGATAACTTAATGGCACATCCCAAAAATACACTGACCTAATCTAATTAGGACGTAATCGCCATCTTGTTTTGTAGTAGTATAAGATTGCTGGTTTTTTAACAGGTGACGGTAAAACTTAAGGGAATACAATGGGGAATCGTTTCATCCTGACGGATCATTTTGTACCAGTTTCCCCTATTAGATATATATAGTAAGGCGGCCGGATGGCCGAGTGTAATGCGTTGGCATGCCACACTAGAGGACCCGGGTTCGGTTCCGGTTTGCGGCATCTCCTGAAAAGTTTTTTTTCGGGGTGCTGGACCCGCTCGGCGATCCCCCGTCCTTCACATCCACTCCCCTCCATAGATGTGGGTGCAGCTCGTGGTTCGATGGTTGGAACTGGCACCGTCCCTTAGTAAACTCACTTATTGGAAAGGAGCGTAAAAATGCTATATATATAGGAATGGAGTATAATTCGTAACTAACGCATATAAGTTATTCATGTGTTAGTTAATATACATATATATATAGTTAGTCAAATAGAAATTTGCATAATTTGTACGATTTTTGCATATTACTATTGTTTAAACCTTAAATTGCATTATATATACAAATATATAAGATATATTGATACCCATATAAATATGATGCAATTTAAGGTTTTAAATGCAACTTCATGTAAAAATTAGTTTATTAGAAGTTGCTGTTATATGCTGATAAATGTTTTTTACTTTTTTTTGATGTTAATTGTATATGATTTCATCCCCAATGGATCAGTGAAAAATTTTTTAAAACATTCTTTCTAAGACAATAAAACTCAAATTTGATCGAGCCAATTTGAAGATCTCAAAATATAATAAATATTTATCAATAATATTTATTATTATTCAAATTAATATAATTCTTCCAATAAATTATCCATATCTTTTTAAATATTTGTGTGCAAACAAGCAATTAAAAAATCAGTAAATTTTATTAATTAAAAAGTAAGCTTATATTACTTAACTCATTTATAATTTTATCAAATATACTGCATAGGAACGTTGGATCATGTGTTCTAGCCATCGTTAAATTTATTAATTTTTTCGAAAATTCAAAATGATCAAATTCAAATCATTATCGTCAATGAATAATGATGCAATCGAAAAATTTTACCTCATATGCTTCACTAGTGGATTCCAATTATATAGTAAATTTCTATCAAATGTGATAACGTTTACGGAGATTCGTGATGACAAACAAACAATCCTCGTTCCTCATTCAGATATGTTTCTGTTCATTTAGTCGTCGTCATCATCATCATATCATCAGCATTTCTTATTTCATCCACTGCTGTATATATATGCCTGTTTCTTTTGTTTCCAGATGTACTTCATTTCTTGTGCAATCTGCCTCCGCTGGAAACCAATTACTTCTCGTATATAATCTCCCATCGTTTGTATTGAATGCTAGAATATCTTTTCCCTTGCCTTGATTGCCACTCTGTAATTCTCTTTGTCCATCGGGTTATCAGTATATCTAACTATGTGGCCTGCCCAATGCCACTTACTGCTTCTAACTGTTACCAGCATGTCTTCTATTATGATTCGTTATTTTATCCATATGTTGGTCTTTTCCATTTAATAATGAAAAACATTAAAAGTAAATTTTATTTATTTTTTTTGATTTTACGAATTTCTTTATTTTTGTTGATATGCCTAATAATCTCTAATCGAACTGTTCTTACTAATGTTCGGATGTTAGCCATATTGAAAAAAATTAAAATTTTTTTCAATATGGCTACCATCAGAACATTTAATGAAGAAGAGAATAATTGGAGATAATTGACAATTAAACTATTATGTGATGATAAAAATTGTGCTGACATTATATATATGAGAAATACACGGAAGAGAGGGAAGATACATTTATAGTACGGTATATAATTTATCTTTACATCTAAATATATATAAATATTTCAGTTTCTACATTTCTATTGTAAATTAAGTACTCTCCTACATAAATCTATCAATTTTTGCAATACTTACAGCAAAAAGCATCAGTTCTATATCTTCGTAAACCCTTCCGATTACGATTTCTTCTTTATTATTCATAGATTGTAGAAGTATATCTAAAAACGAGATTTTTTTCACCTCCTGTTCTTCAATATTGCCAATCATATTATTCTTCAATCGTAATTTCTCTTTAACAATCTAAAAGTAATTAATTTTTTAAATGCGTTTAAGAATAATGATTTATAACCTTAATTAGAAGCGTTTCCACCAACCTCTTTCGTGATTTCTCTCAGTCTGGCTTTATTAGTTTTAAATTTTTTCCCAATGCGAGTTAAATAAAAGATGGTATCGAACGAAAGAAAAAAATTTGCTGCTCTGTTTAAAACCGGATACAAGGTTCTAATGGTCATAAAAAATATATGAAAGTTAAAATCAGTAAAAAATATAATCAATTTAATAATTTTCAAAATGGATTGTTAGATCATTATAATGATTCTTGATTATATGTTGTAGTTATGAAATAATCAGTGTGGATAGTCATGAAGGGATTAGAAAAGTTTGAAATTAATATTTTAAAATTATAGTTTGAAATTAATATTTTAAAATTATAATATTGATTCATAAATTGGCATCAAGTAAAAACTGATCCTACATCAATTAAATGCCATAATAAAAATGTAAGTAAAGCTATTAGTATCAGTTGTTAGTATTATAAAAATATCACTCTAAACTTATAAATAAAAATATTTTTGAATATTTCATGAAATATAAATTTATAAAATGTAAATTTTTACTGATAAAAAATATTTATGTATCATTAAATTAAAACTTACGCCATCAATACCTTAGCATATTCTGAACGATTTTTCTTCAGTGGTGAATTTTCTTCAATTCCTAGAATTGTTTCTAAAATATTTTTTGATTAAGTTAATTGAAACATAAAAATACTTAAAAAATTAGAAAATTAAAATCAGAAAAATAATCAGTTTGCATTTTATCTTAAGTAAAATAACTCAAAAAAAAATTATAAAATCATTTGCAATAAAAATAAATGCATAAATACAAAATACTGTTAACATAAGCATCCTTTTCTTATAAAGTATATATATTTTTCATAACTTATTTCGTAAATATAGTATGAAATAAAAGATTGATTCATGGAAATTTTTAAGCATTATATTAATACTGTATATTGGATAGCAAAGTATGTTGGCCAAATAGTCGCTTGATTAAGGGTTTATTTACCACCTTCAGAAATGGGTTCGGTTTTTGAGCCAAACAAAAGGACGATCTTACACATTACACCACTGCATTACACTAATAAATACGCCTCGTGTTCCCACAATAATGTAAGCATCGGATGAATTAGTGAAAAGAAAGTTAACTTCCAAAGTCTAGTAATAAGACTGGTTGCCACTTAAACAAAAGTAAACAAAAACCCAGACGCAGGAATGTGATATCGCTAAGGTAAAAAAGGGAATTATTAAATGAAAAATGTTGGCGGAATGGCGTGTAGAGGTTGATCATTTGAAATTTCGATTCTGCAGAGGAAAGAAGTTCAGCTCTAAAATGGCAATTGAAGTTTCGACTCCGAAGAGGCAGGAGTGAGAAATTCAACTCACTAGAAAAGAGGCTATCCGAACGAAATTGCCGAAATTTATTTTAGAAAGAAAATAAAGGAAAGAAGTTTTTCTTAGATATTGGTAATAAATTGCAACAACATAACTAAAAGACAGCAGAGTCCACAACACAATAAGAGACCACCGGATCGTTTGCTTCTAGGCTAACCTAATATTTTATCAATATTTTTTCAGTTCGTTGAGAAAAATGAACCGCTATCACAGTTCTACACTGTCGGCCGAATTGGCCGCGTGGTAACGCTTCGGCTTTTTCACTCTGGAGGACCCGGGTTCGAGTCTCGGGTCCCACCCCTTGAAAAACCGCGTTAAACGGGTTTTTACTAACCCAAAAGAGGGATCGGCCGGATTGGCCGCATGGAAACCATATCCCAAGGTTGAGTCGGCCGGATTGGCCGCGTGGAAACGCTTCGGCTTTCCACTCTGAGGACCCGGGTTCGAGTCTCGGGTCCCACCCCTTGAAAATATTTATCGTGGGTCGTCGGCCGGATTGGCCGCGTGGAAACGCTTCGGCTTTCCACTCTGGAGTACCCGGGTTCGAGTCTCGGGTCCCACCCCTTGAAAATATTTATTATGGGTCTAGGCCTGGCCCATCCTCCACAATCCGGCTAACCCCTCCGCAGTGATAGGCAGCCTGTGAAAGGGCTTGTTACGCCCCGCCACATAATATTTTTTAAGAATGGAGTGTGATGTCATCTACTGACCAAAAAAGTTCTATACCAGGGGTCTTTAACCTTTTGATGACCAGACCCCCCAATGGATTGTACAATGTTCCCATTTCCCCTTCACTTGACTGTCGAAATAATCATCAGCATTTCTCATATAAATTGCAAATTTGACTTCTAATTATATCTGCAGCTTGAATTTACTGTACTTTAGAGATCGATAAATATATCCATCATTTGGTTCCCATACCTCCGTTTAAAAATCACTGCCCTATACGATTAACGTAAAATTTTATTGTAAATAAATCTCTTTTTTGGGGGTTGAAATGCTATCAAACAAACGCATGTTGTAAATCTAAATGTGCACTGTCACAGGACATTCTCCCAATTTTAATGACCGAACCCGCATACGCTGCCTACCGGTTCTATCCGGCAGACTTACAAGTGCATAAGATGTATATTTATAATGTATCTAGTGTCAGAACCGACAACAAAAATTTCACGATTTTAATTCGATTCTTAAGGGCCAAAATAGCCCATAAGAACTCCGCCTTCACTATCCGGAATAACTAGTGGGATCCTAGTCGGTGTCTCCTGGAGTCTCCATACCATATTTCAGAAAGAAACATAATTTTTCCTCTTAAAAAGTTTTATTCCATTAAAAAGTTGAATCTAAGAAAATTATTATATCTTCTTTATTAACTACGTAAGTTCTCCAATCAGGAGAAAATTTTACATAGTTATTATGGGCATTATTCTAGGCCCATGTAAAATGTACTTAAATTTTCAATAAAAATCTATATTTCTTAGCTATTGCATTATTTCTTAGCATGCATACACTAGATAATACACTACATTTCTTTATTTTCATATATTCTAATAAACTGTAAAATTTCTCTTCTGAAGTTTTGCTCCATTTTTTAAGAGATTTTTATAACATTAACAACCGAAAACCAAATAGTTTCCCGGTGGCCCGCGAAACAATTTGGGTTGGTGAAACCTGTTTTATAACAAACATATTTTCAAATATGTTACATTAGTCCTACCTAACCAGTAAGACTATTTTTTTAGACAATTAAGGCTAAACCTTAATTGTTCAAAAAATAAAGTCTTATCGGGCCCGAATCCCTCCTGAAATCTGGAGGTGTGGGCAGTGATGTAGGAGGATCGGAACGCGCAGGAACGTCGTTCCGGTACTTTTTTCCATGACTGGAATGCGTACCGGTGCAATTTGTTAGAATACATATCTTTTTTTTTATTTTTACGCCCCTTTCCAATCATGGAGATTACTAAGGGGCAGGGTCAGTTCCAACCATGGGTTGCACCCACACCCGGGGAGGGGAGCCCGGATGATGAAGGTACGGGATCGTCGGGCCGGGTCCAGCACCCCGAAAAAACTTTTCAGGAGATGCCGCACTGGGATCCTCCTGCGTAGAAGGCTAACGCGTTATCACTCGGCCATCCGGTCGCCATCTGTTATATCTTTGAGTTTAATTGAATAATTGCATATAATTAATTCTATTAAGTTCATAACTTCAAATTAAAAATGAACCTGCCAACAATAGAACATTGTTAGCAGGTGTCAGCATGGACTTAACGATATCAAGAACGATACTACTGTATTTGATAAATGTGTTGAACATGCATTTCGAACAATTTAATCAAATGTAGTTGATTTATCATTCAACAGGAAACGGGATGAATTTTGAAATCTGGAATATTTACCGGAGTAATTAACTGATATGATAATTATCAAAAATTGGAAGTATCCATAAAGTGACTATTGCATCCCGAATAATCCGGAACGAATGGTTAATTACTACTCCGGCTGCTTCCGTTATAATATGGCAGTACCGTGTTTCACATGGGCGTCAGCATGTTATATCATCATCAAGAACATAAACTATTGGTTAATAAACAGACGTCTGTCAGAGAGCCGCCATATCACATTTGGTATCATGGGCTGACTAATACCGGTAATAGTTCGCCGGATGGTCGCATGGCTAATGTTCATCTACGATCTAGTGCTGGGTTAAATCCTAAGGTTCCACATCTTCAGAATTTTTTTCACAAGGTGTCTACACTTGATTTGTTGAATTGCATCCTTCATCTGACAGTAGGCATCATGCAGTTGTGGATATGATATCGATCATTGCAACTGTATATCTTTATCAAATAGAAATCGGAAAATTCAAACATCTATAATACTTAAATAGTCCTGCCGTTTTATATCTGATAAAGATAGAAAATCTAGAAAGAAGAATAATCGTGATAGTCTTCTTTCTAAGTTTTACAGTTGGTTAGATGGTCATGTAATAAATCAATTGTTTACCAGCTTGCAAGATCCAGGTTCAATTCCGGCAACATCTCTAATTTTCAGGAGGATTCCGGGTCAGGCCCGTTGACTTTGTTGCTTCAACCTTCCAGTAGATCCAATCATAGATTTTGGCCATCTTATGATGAGTTCTAAACAAAGTAGCCGCCACTAATAATATCCCAAGTGTGTGTAGGAGGACGCGGGTTTGCGTCCCGGATCTGGTTTCGTCTGAAAAGCTTTTCAGGGTGCTGAGTCCGATCCGGCGATCCCTGTCCTTCACTATCCGGCCCCTCTCCATGGGTAGAGTGCAGCCCGTGGTTGGAATTGGCTCCGCCCCTTAATAATCTGCCTGATTGGAAAGAGCATAAAATATGCAATAAAATATCCCAAGTGTGATTCGGTGACATTAAAATTAATCTAACCTAATCAGGTTTTTTTGTCAACAAATGACGCCATTTTCCATTCAGGAAGAATACTAAGTGGCGGGGCGAAACAAGCCTTTCCACAGGCTGCCCATCCCTGCGGAGGGATCAGCCGGATTGTGGAGGACGGGGATCGACGGGCCGGGCCCGGACCCCATGATAAATATTTTCAAGAAGTGGGACCCGAGACTCGAACCGGTCCTCCAGAGTGAAAAGACGAAGCGTTTCCACGCGGCCAATCCGGCCGATTTTAGGTTTGGTTTGGTTTAGGTAAGCCACTATATCGCGGCGGTCACTTGTAGAGCCCATCATAGGCTTGCCAACACTCATGATGGGGTCAACTGGATGGTGAAAAATGGGGTTCAACGGGCCGGGACCGGACCCCTCCTGAAAAACTGGAGGTGTGGGACCCGGATCCTCCAGGGTGATAAGCCACAGCTTTATCACGCGGCCATCCGACCGACTCGAGATTTTAGGACGCTTTCCATTTTTTATCAAATATTAAATGTGAAGTTTGGTGTAAGTATGACGCTCGTATTTGTTTTAATGCGATCCACAGTGACGTAATTATAAGCAGAGCTAGATAGATTTAGGTTTTGTCTGAAAATTTACTGTAAATTTCAGAAACAAATATTAAAAATAATTGCAAACCTGTAGCATTAATTCATCTTAATACACAATTAAAGATTTCATAAATAAATCTTATAAGTGTAAAAATTATTTTATAAAAGCAGTGTGGCCACTGCTCAATTTTTTCATAACTGGAACATATAAGAACCCCAAATTGGCCTCTCGGCCAAAAATTGGAATTTACTGTTCCTTAGGATATTTATCTATTATACTTTATTTCAATCACCTAGACAAAGAAGAAATGATAAGCAACAACAGTTATTTATAGTACGATAAAAATGACAAAATATTGTATACAGTAAAGTTTATATAGGAGTGAATACAAAGTCCAGAGAAAGTTAAAGATAGAAGTCAATGAACGACGAAATATAATGCACTAATCTTTCAGTTATTCATTCAAAAGTTGAAATATAATATAAAAACAGCGAACAAGATCAAATTTAATTATTTTCTTATATCTGACAAAAATTAATAATCATTAATATATGGAATACCTTTAAATATCTAAGAAATTTATGAAATATTACTTTAAACAACGACTTAGCAAGAATAATTCACAGACAGACAGATAATCATATGTAAATGCAATCTACTAATTCTAAATAAATATAGTTTGGCTCTAGATTTTCTCCGATTGCTAATAATATATTTATAATCAATTTAATTATTTTGAATTCTAAAATGATTTTAAAATAATTTTATCATGAATTATTAGATCAAAATAATTTTCTCAGTAGCTACTGATATAATATTTGAAATGTTTCCTAGTACTAGATAGCAACCTAAAATATAATGCTTAGAGTTGAAGAAGTGGATAATTGTATTCTGAATTAATAATTGTACGTATAGAGGAGAAAACTTCCGCTTTGTTTGCTCGTAATAAAAATCTATGCATTTCTGACTAGATTCATGCAGTATTCAATTTAAATTACTGTTTTTCTGTACATTTTATGTGTATATCCCACATTGTGCCGAACTCGGATAAGATTTAGGCCAGGGAAATTTAGCATAAGCAATCAACAAAAAAAATAAAGGTTATATCATAATAATAAGGACTAATAACTTCATTAACTATTCAAATTGGTGTTAATAGAATCATCCAATTATAGTACAATACAGTATTTACAAACCATATATGTGCAGTATTATTTACAGAATTTGTTTCTAATTTTTATCATCAGATGGCGCGATAAACAAGATGATTGTAAAGTCACTGTATGGTCCGTCGATATGGTTAACGACGATAATGCTGGAACGGATTATCGTCGTTAACCAAGGTACCACTGTAATTACTTTCACTTATAATGAGTTTTGCATTGTTAAATATAAAATAAAATGAGAAAGAAAGGGTAAACTTTATCAATTGGGGCAGTTGCCACCTAGGAGTTGGCACATATGGTGGCATCAGGGCTGGGGTGTTGGCAGGAAGATGTGCTGACACCAACTCCTCTGACAGTAAACACACACAAATGATTTTTTAGAATATTTTTATTCAATATTTATTACCAAAAAAATTATTTATTCATCTAAAAAACAAAATATTTATTTAATACATTTTTAAAACCAATAAATTATGAGCAATGAGAAAGTTGTTGTTGACACCGACACTTCCTAAAACTGCCAACTCCTGCTGACACTTACTTCCTAGCCCTGGGTAGCATGCACGTATAAATAAGATGACTAGAAAAGATGGCATATTTTATTTTTGTTCTGAATGTTGCCAATCTTTTCATGAGAATATGGGAATGATGATACTGATGCTGTGCTTCATAACTTGCGTGATTTTCATTTATAATATTTTTTATTTATACAATAATATAAAATAAAATTACACAATTAAAAAGTATATTAAATTTAAGATTATTTTTAATGAATGTTTAATTTTATCATAATAAATAAACAAAAGCTAGTTTTAAAGTAATAACTTACATTGTTGCTGGACTATCTGCAGCTAATGCAACAGCTGGATCTAGATGTATTTTACATGGTCTTCCATGCACTTGTAAAAATTGTGCAGGATCCTGTTTCTAAGAAAAAATTGGAGTATTTTATTCTGTTTAAAAAGTTAAAAATAGCAATCCAATGTGTGATAATTGATCATATACATATGTAATTTATTCCAATATCAAAAATAATAAACATTGTCATTTGCTTTGAGTTGGTTTTTCAAACTCCAATTTGACTGGAATGATCATTTTTCAATAATTTAAAACAAACACTGCTTAAAAGTAAGAACAGTTCAAAATAATCCAAACTTATGACTACTTTAATAGTAAAAACAAGAAAATTTAATAACTAATGTTTTTGTTATATTATAACTAACTTCAAAGTTAGAAACATAGAATTATAAGCTTTACATAATTTCAAATAATCTATTCTAGAATTATAATTATTCCAAAATTCAAAAATGTTCTCTTGCAATGATATAATTCTCTGCAGACTAAACTACTTTTGAAAAGTCTGAATCAGCCTCCTAGCATATTATAACATATTAGCATTCCAGTTCATTAAAAAAAGCTGCCAAGTCTCATCATTCTAAAACAAATCTTTATACACATGTTGCTGACACCCAATGCTGAATAAGAGAAACCAATGAAATATTGTGACAAAGTGAATATGGTAATTTAATAAAACAAACACGCAATGGAAAATGCTAAGACATGAATTTATACCATAAATCCATGTCTGACATACACAAGATGCATAAGGATCCAGTAGGTGATACTAAATAATAGGGAAATTGTTCCTCTTGTTACCTTAGTAATAGTTTTATCTAGTGTTCAGAGAAGTTAAAAAGTTACATCTATGTGATAACTTCACCAGAGGCTTTTAGAAGCAGACTCACTCCAAGATGAGACCCTAAAATATTGGATTTTGAGAAACTATCTATTAGGCTTCCACTATGTTTAGTATCTTACAGATTCCTAATAGAGAAAATCCCAATTCAGAAGAGAACAAATATGCTTAGAGAACTGGCTAACATGATTTGCTATGATTTATTTTATATTTGAAAGCAGATATTACAGGCAGGTCCAAGGTATGCCTATAGCAGTGGTTTCCAAACTATATTACTATGCCTCCCCTAAAACATAATCTAATCTTGGCACCCCCTTATTTCATTATTTCATAAAAGTAATACAGACACATGTTTCAAGGCAAAACTTTAATACAAAAAAAGGAAAAAATAAACGTAACTGACAATCATATTGAATTATATTAATGTAATTGATGATTATTATTATAGAAAGAAATTAATTTTAAAATAAATAATAGTTGATACAGCACCCTCTCACTAACATTTGAATTTGACATTATTTTTATTGGTTATTGTTACTAGTAGTACTAGTGACCGTTTTATAAACTATGCAGTGGCAAGCATATAATCTATTATATAGCATATATCTTATATTACAAAAAATTACATTTCTGTCAAACTTTTCGCAGCTCTCTTTGCACTAGTACGTGCCTTCCTAGGGAGGTGCACCTCATAGTATGGAAATAGCTGGCCTATAGGAAGTATAATGGCCAGAATATTAGCAGAAATACTCCATTTTACAGAAAATAGGGTCTTAGAAAATTATAAAGCCTTCTTTAAGCACTAAGTTATGTGGATGATGTTTCTATTGCTTGAAGAAGAGAAGATAGAGCAAAGAACTTATCTGTATCTGGCTTCTTAAACTTGGAGCAAAAAGTAATAGCAGCATGCATGTTTTTAGATTATGTATATCTATAAAGCAGGGCTGATATAGGAATCAAATCTTCAATCTTATATTGATACCAGAATGATCAAATGACCCCCAAAGCTATAAAAGCAAGGCATCTTTATTGTATTTTAGGAAGCTTTTTACACACAATAAAGGAGAGGATAAAGAATATGCAGAATTCTAAAATACAGTAAGAGTCACTACCAGGTTTTTATATGCTCAGCCTATGCAAAGTCCTGATGAGTAAATAAAAGGCAAAGAGCTAATAATGACTAACATATGGTTTGAAGAAATCAGGAGATTAGCCAATATATGCCAGTATTGTATCCCTTGAGTAAAATGAAGCAGTAAAGAAAGCAGTCAATGCATTACATGACAAGTTTAGTAACCAGGAGGATCCTTCAATATGTCTAATTTTAAGAAGAAATAATAAAGTGAAAAAAAAAAAGAAATTTAAACAATTCCTATATATAACAATGATTTAAAAAAGAATAAAGAATATATAGAAGTTATGAAAAGAAATTTACAAGATAGGCAAAACAAATATAAGAATGATATAATAGTGGGATGAACAATGAATATGTTAGCAAAAAGATCTCATGAATACAATTTATATATAAAATGGGAAGTAGTAGTAGGATGAGAAATGTAGTCATACAGCAATCAAAAAGAAATAATAATAAGAGAAACCATCAAAATATTGCAATGAAATGAAAATAATTAAAAATAAGCAGCTGAAATAAAATGTGTCTAAGACATAGTTTTACACTATTAAAAAAAGCCTAAGATGATATTGATTTTAAAGATGAAATTTGACAATTTTTTTTCTTCATTCAATTTTTTCATTTTTTATGAACTGGAGAATGTGTTGTAACATGCAACGATAGGAGACTGATTTGGACTTTTAAAAAGTAATTTAATTTGTGGAGGATTACATCATTGCAAGGGAATATTTTTGAATTTTAAAGTTATTGTAATTCTAGAACAGACTGCTTAAAATTATGTAAAGTTTATAATTCTTTGTTATTAACTGCTAAAAGATGGCTAATGTAACCAAAAATATTAGTTATTAAATTTTGTGTTTACTGCTAAAGTAATGCTAAGTTTGGAGATTTTTGATAATTTCTCAATTAATAATAAATCTGATCAACGTTTCTAAAAATTAGTCTGACCAGTTAAATAAATTAAAAGCTTGTTATCTGCTTTATTTTTAAATCTAAATTTTTTTTATAGATTAAGATAGATCTGTTTTGATAGAATGAATACCTGAAGTCACCCATAACAAATAAATTCAAAAGGGGTGATAACAATCAAAGTATCTAGCTGGGTCAACTTTGACTTCATGCAAATTACCAGAATATCAGATGTTTATCACTAATATCCAGATTAGGTCAAGATAAACGTAAACAGTACTAATCGCAGTTGAGTAAAATAAAACATTTATTTAAAATATCACAAACGTTTTCGGCTATATCGCCATCTTCAGGCAGTTCGTTCTAAAGAATAAATTTTCTTTAGAAATAGGTTCTCCTGCGATTTGGGGGCGGCCGGATGGCCGCCCCCAAATCGCATATCTGGGACAAAGGATATGTTCTTCAAACCCGTATCTCCGAGATAAATTAAAATTATTGTAAAATATAAGTACTATATTTTAACTGTGGTATATGAGAAATGTAATATTAACTTAGGATAATTAGGAGATATCATGTACTCTACCAAAAACAGAATAAACTTACCATATAGCATATCAAATGTATGTTTTTTCATTAAAGGCAAAATCAGAACATTATCTTTGTTTTCTTTTATCTCCTGAAATATTTTTCTAGCAGTCTTCTCTACTAATGGTATGAAAGAATACAGCACTTTTGAACGAAAGAAAGGTGATAGAATTTTCATTCTTTCTTTGTACTCATCTCCATTTCTGAAAGAAAACACCAATGTAAAATAATCTAAAGTATTATATATAGAGAATATTTCATAAATTTGAATGTCCATTATTTTGAAAGTATTGCAGCTAGGAAGTTAAAGTTATGCTACGTTGAAGTTATCTTTCTCTATGAAATATGTAGAAAATCACTTTCATATTTCATGGAAATCTACTATTTATTTTAAAAGTTATTAGCGGAAACAATATCATCGTAATCTTATGTCTCTTTTTTTGTAGAATAGTTAAAAATTATCTGTAAAGTGATTTTATAACTGAATTTGGCGACAAAATACTAAATTTATACGTTTTGGAAGATATGAATTTATCTATTCAGAGAAATCTGCATAAATAAATCTGGGAAAAAATAACACTTTATTCATGCGGATAATGGAATGTTTTTTATAATTGTATATTTTTAAATTTCGTTATTTCAAAAAGTTTAATTTGAGATCACATAAATGGTAATATAGGTCTACATATCACATGGTATCTGTCGATAGAAAAATATCAGAAATCTTAACAAAAATGAATTTCTTAATTTTTTAATATTGATTTTTATTTCTATTAAATTTTATACCAATATCGCCATACCTCATTAACACAGAATTTCCTATCCAATCTTTAAATCCGACGTAAAGTTCGGATTTGTTGATGTTTTCTGAATCATTCATCAATTTCTAACAATGAAAAGAATAAATTTATAAATCATTTTCTTAACTTTCTAACATTTGACATATTATACAAATAATGTCGATTTTACTCTTTTATAATATAATTTATAAAACCATAAAATAGGATTTAAGTATTATTTTTATTGATTATATATAATCTTTACGAAGAATATAACTCACCTGTACGAAAACTGGATGACAAATGTACACTTGTTTAATGAACAGTAAATTCAAAATTCTGTAACCGCTTTCATATCGATTTTGGAAAAAAAATGACGAATCGCCTAAAAAAATAGAAAGTTTATACTTTAGATCAGAGATGTCAAGCTTTTGATTTCTTGGGGCCTCATTGAAGAAAAAAAACTGTCTCGGACAGCACATAAAATATACTAATTCCAAAAACAGTTGTTAAATCCAGTTTCTGTCCCTGGTCGTATATGGGTTAATATCCGAAACGTTTCTTTCTCTACTGCCAATTATATACACAAAGAATGTGATGACTGGTTGAGATCCGGTATGATACAACTGACTCAAAATGATGATATTTTCCTAAGGTTTCACAAGATTTTAAATTTTTTTACAAATTATATTAACACGTGAGAGCATTTTAAGCTTTTTTAATACTGATTCATAAGACTTTTTTAAAATATTTGATTTACATTTTCGTCCAAGCTATGATGGATTAAAATATAAAATATAAAATGGATTTCACATTTTCCTATACTTATAATCATTCCAACTATTTCAGCGGAAACTTTGTTATTTAATGAAAAAAATTCACAATTTGGCCCAAAAAAAACTCAGAAAGAGCGAAACGATTGCATTAAATAGTTTTAAATATATATATTTTTTAAATTAACGAATAAGTTTCAACATTTAACGCAGGGGTTCTTAACCGGAGGTATCCATACCCCTTGAGGATGTGGGAACCAAATGCTGGGGGTATGGGACTCGATCTCTAATGTATAGTAAATTCAAGCTGTTAACATATTTGAAAGTTATACTGGCAACTAATATAAGGAATGGTGATGATTATTTCGATAGTCGAGTGAAGAGGGTATGGGACTATTGGACAATCCATTGGGAGTCTGGAGTCATCAAAAGGTTAAGAACATTTGATATAACGAAAACATTTTAAAAATGCGTGTAAATGTTAAAATTTAAAGGAAAGATTTGAAAAATTGAGAAAATCATAGCAATTTAACGTTCGGAAATAATTGCTCATTTATAAAGCAATTACGTTTCATTTAAATAATCGGTCGCTAATTTAATAAACAATCTTTTCTCGATGCTCTAAAATTTTTTAGCATAGTTTTTAAGTAGTTAAGATTTGGAGATGATTTTAAAAATACAAATAAGCATATTTTAAAAATAGTTTTTGACTGAACTGGAAATGACATCACAAAACTTTTTTTTAAAAATACAAATAAGCATATTTTAAAAATAGTTTTTGACTGAATCGGAAATGCTATCACAAAATTTTTATGCGTTATATCTTTTAAACTGGAGCCTCTAATCGAAAAAGGCGACTAGACTTTTTTACTTATAATTTTATTTTCCAGAAGTCTGTAAATTTTGGCACAACCTTTTTGAATCATCCTTTATATGTAATGCAGGAAAACCTGTGCTAGATGGCCAACTTTCGGCAGCTGAAATTGTAGCCACCAAACACAGTTAGTTACAAGTTTCTTTATTAAAAATCAAAGTTTAAAATACAAAGTTTATGACACAATTTCACATTGTTAATTAAATCTGAGGAAAGAAATAACTAATTAATGTCTGTTTTCGGGATTTTTTTCACTTTAGAATGCTCAGTTGATAGAAGATCTAGAGCCCATCTGGCATTTCTGATCAAAAGACGATTTACAGGTTACCTAGTAGATGTTGCACACAAGGTGGCAAAATTAAATATCACTGGCCATGGCCATGGAATACAGGCGGTCATTCTAAACAGTTTAAAAATCCCGCAATATGTTTGGCGGATATTAAGGTGGGCACGGCTTGCAAGTTGGCCACCAGCACAGGTTACATAAAAGCGCAATATGTTTGGGCGGATATTAAGGTGGGCACGGCTTGCAAGTTGGCCACCAGCACAGGTTTCCCTGTACATAAAAATAATAAATTTAAAAAGAAAAAACTGTGAATTTTATAAATCCAATAAAACATGCAAAATAATTGAAAGGAATGCCGTTATAAGCCTTTGGGACAATAACATCTTATGAGTTTACTGATATAAAAATTATTGTAGTTTATTTCTTCATTCATAATGTTATAGTTGAATCGATGATTTGAATTGACTTTCCGAACATCTACGTCTTGGCTTAATTGAATAATCTCTATTTTTGTTGACAGAGAAAGTCTACTCAATTGGATTGAGTTATGTGAGTATGCAAGTAAAAATATATATTGTAATTGAATTCCTTCACTAATTTAGTGCAATCATTTCTTTCTTTTTGAAATTTTTTCACTAATTTTTGAAAGAATAATCTCTATTTTTGTTGACAGAGAAAGTCTACTCAATTGGATTGAGTTATGTGAGAATGCAAGTAAACTGTTGAAATGAACACGTAAATCGAAAACGCGCAAAACGAGAAGTTTTTCACATTTATATTACAATTTAGAGCGTTCCAGAAAATATCCTGCACTTTTCTAAGTTAACACTTGTCTATCCCCACGTTAAAGATCTTATGTCATCAGCCAAAAAACGGGGTCCTACAGAATGGAAAGCCAGGGTATTTCCACGCGGCCAATCTGGCTGTAGCCGCCATATTTCTTTTTGACAACAGATGACGCCACTTTCCACTCAGTAAGAGTACTAAGTAATGGGGCGAAACAAGCCCTTCCACAGGCTGCCCACTCCTGCGGAGGGGTCAGCCGGATTGTGGAGGACGGGGATCGACGGACCGGCCCGGACCCCATGATAAACTATTATAGGTTTTGAAGTTTTTCCTTTGGTCGAATTTGAACAGGCATCTCTTTCTGGCTACTACTAATCATCCCATGTTGAAATAAAATTCAATTATGAACAAAAACCTCCGCAAAGAAATAGGAAAGTGGCAAAATACGAGTAAACATGTTATTTTATGTGTGAGTGAGTGCATAATAGAGCTGTGAATGAAAGTATTTTCTCAATACTACGAAAGAATAAAGCAGCGATATCGAATCTTTGTTAATTGTTTTTGCTTTAGGTTTTCTTTAGATTCTGATCAGAGTCGAAAAATTTTAGTCATTGTGGTTTCATAGTGTTCTTCAACTCATCTTCCATTCTACGATTTCTGTGCTGAAATTATAACATATTCAAATCATATGGCTGCCTTATGAATTTTACAATTGTCTTGCAGATTTTCGAGTTTTTCCCCCAAACCCATATTTATTTTTTTGTAATTTTTTCACGCCCCTTTCCAGTCAAGGAGATTAATAATGGCGGGGTAGTTCCAATCACATGCTGCACCGATATCAATGGAGAAGAGCGGGAGGGTGAAGGACGGAAATCGCTAGGCCGGGCCCAGCACTCCGAAAAAATTTTTCAGCAGATGCCGCACCCGGGATGCGAATCCGGGTTCTCCTGCGATTTGGGGGCGGCCGGATGGCCGCCCCCAAATCGCATATCTGGGACAAAGGATATGTTCTTCAAACCCGTATCTCCGAGATAAATTAAAATTATTGTAAAATATAAGTACTATATTTTAACTGTGGTATATGAGAAATGTAATATTAACTTAGGATAATTAGGAGATATCATGTACTCTACCAAAAACAGAATAAACTTACCATATAGCATATCAAATGTATGTTTTTTCATTAAAGGCAAAATCAGAACATTATCTTTGTTTTCTTTTATCTCCTGAAATATTTTTCTAGCAGTCTTCTCTACTAATGGTATGAAAGAATACAGCACTTTTGAACGAAAGAAAGGTGATAGAATTTTCATTCTTTCTTTGTACTCATCTCCATTTCTGAAAGAAAACACCAATGTAAAATAATCTAAAGTATTATATATAGAGAATATTTCATAAATTTGAATGTCCATTATTTTGAAAGTATTGCAGCTAGGAAGTTAAAGTTATGCTACGTTGAAGTTATCTTTCTCTATGAAATATGTAGAAAATCACTTTCATATTTCATGGAAATCTACTATTTATTTTAAAAGTTATTAGCGGAAACAATATCATCGTAATCTTATGTCTCTTTTTTTTGTATAATAGTTAAAAATTATCTGTAAAGTGATTTTATAACTGAATTTGGCGACAAAATACTAAATTTATACGTTTTGGAAGATATGAATTTATCTATTCAGAGAAATCTGCATAAATAAATCTGGGAAAAAATAACACTTTATTCATGCGGATAATGGAATGTTTTTTATAATTGTATATTTTTAAATTTCGTTATTTCAAAAAGTTTAATTTGAGATCACATAAATGGTAATATAGGTCTACATATGTACCATGGTATCTGTCGATAGAAAAATATCAGAAATCTTAACAAAAATGAATTTCTTAATTTTTTAATATTGATTTTTATTTCTATTAAATTTTATACCAATATCGCCATACCTCATTAACACAGAATTTCCTATCCAATCTTTAAATCCGACGTAAAGTTCGGATTTGTTGATGTTTTCTGAATCATTCATCAATTTCTAACAATGAAAAGAATAAATTTATAAATCATTTTCTTAACTTTCTAACATTTGACATATTATACAAATAATGTCGATTTTACTCTTTTATAATATAATTTATAAAACCATAAAATAGGATTTAAGTATTATTTTTATTGATTATATATAATCTTTACGAAGAATATAACTCACCTGTACGAAAACTGGATGACAAATGTACACTTGTTTAATGAACAGTAAATTCAAAATTCTGTAACCGCTTTCATATCGATTTTGGAAAAAAAATGACGAATCGCCTAAAAAAATAGAAAGTTTATACTTTAGATCAGAGATGTCAAGCTTTTGATTTCTTGGGGCCTCATTGAAGAAAAAAAACTGTCTCGGACAGCACATAAAATATACTAATTCCAAAAACAGTTGTTAAATCCAGTTTCTGTCCCTGGTCGTATATGGGTTAATATCCGAAACGTTTCTTTCTCTACTGCCAATTATATACACGAAGAATGTGATGACTGGTTGAGATCCGGTATGATACAACTGACTCAAAATGATGATATTTTCCTAAGGTTTCACAAGATTTTAAATTTTTTTACAAATTATATTAACACGTGAGAGCATTTTAAGCTTTTTTAATACTGATTCATAAGACTTTTTTAAAATATTTGATTTACATTTTCGTCCAAGCTATGATGGATTAAAATATAAAATATAAAATGGATTTCACATTTTCCTATACTTATAATCATTCCAACTATTTCAGCGGAAACTTCGTTATTTAATGAAAAAAATTCACGATTTGGCCCAAAAAAAAACTCAGAAAGAGCGAAACGATTGCATTAAATAGTTTTAAATATATATATTTTTTAAATTAACGAATAAGTTTCAACATTTAACGCAGGGGTTCTTAACCGGAGGTATCCATACCCCTTGAGGATGTGGGAACCAAATGCTGGGGGTATGGGACTCGATCTCTAATGTATAGTAAATTCAAGCTGTTAACATATTTGAAAGTTATACTGGCAACTAATATAAGGAATGGTGATGATTATTTCGATAGTCGAGTGAAGAGGGTATGGGACTATTGGACAATCCATTGGGAGTCTGGAGTCATCAAAAGGTTAAGAACACTTGATATAACGAAAACATTTTAAAAATGCGTGTAAATGTTAAAATTTAAAGGAAAGATTTGAAAAATTGAGAAAATCATAGCAATTTAACGTTCGGAAATAATTGCTCATTTATAAAGCAATTACGTTTCATTTAAATAATCGGTCGCTAATTTAATAAACAATCTTTTCTCGATGCTCTAAAATTTTTTAGCATAGTTTTTAAGTAGTTAAGATTTGTAGATGATTTTAAAAATACAAATAAGCATATTTTAAAAATAGTTTTTGACTGAATCGGAAATGCTATCACAAAATTTTTATGCGTTATATCTTTTAAACTGGAGCCTCTAATCGAAAAAGGCGACTAGACTTTTTTACTTATAATTTTATTTTCCAGAAGTCTGTAAATTTTGGCACAACCTTTTTGAATCATCCTTTATATGTAATGCAGGAAAACCTGTGCTAGATGGCCAACTTTCGGCAGCTGAAATTGTAGCCACCAAACACAGTTAGTTACAAGTTTCTTTATTAAAAATCAAAGTTTAAAATACAAAGTTTATGACACAATTTCACATTGTTAATTAAATCTGAGGAAAGAAATAACTAATTAATGTCTGTTTTCGGGATTTTTTTCACTTTAGAATGCTCAGTTGATAGAAGATCTAGAGCCCATCTGGCATTTCTGATCAAAAGACGATTTACAGGTTACCTAGTAGATGTTGCACACAAGGTGGCAAAATTAAATATCACTGGCCATGGCCATGGAATACAGGCGGTCATTCTAAACAGTTTAAAAATCCCGCAATATGTTTGGCGGATATTAAGGTGGGCACGGCTTGCAAGTTGGCCACCAGCACAGGTTACATAAAAGTAATAAATTTAAAAAGAAAAAACTGTGAATTTTATAAATCCAATAAAACATGCAAAATAATTGAAAGGAATGCCGTTATAAGCCTTTTGGACAATAACATCTTATGAGTTTACTGATATAAAAATTATTGTAGTTTATTTCTTCATTCATAATGTTATAGTTGAATCGATGATTTGAATTGACTTTCCGAACATCTACGTCTTGGCTTAATTGAATAATCTCTATTTTTGTTGACAGAGAAAGTCTACTCAATTGGATTGAGTTATGTGAGAATGCAAGTAAACTGTATATTGTAATTGAATTCCTTCACTAATTTAGTGCAATCATTTCTTTCTTTTTGAAATTTTTTCACTAATTTTTGAAACGTTTTCGCCAATTTACAAAAAGATTTTCGCTAAATAAATGGAAGGGTTGTAAGTAGAAAAGTAATTGTGTGCAAAAAATTTCCTGCGCAGCGATAGAAACTACATTAGTAATAAGATAAAAGTTTCCAGGTAAATTTATTGTTTGTAGTAGAAATAACTACAGGATTGTTTACTTGGTGCTTACCGCAATATTACTTATTCGGAAATTGCTGTAATTAATACTGTATATTGTTATTAAAACAGATTTTAAGTTCTTACGAATATGAAGCAGATGAGAAAGATATAAAAAAGACGTCAAACTGATGTAATGACCAAGATTTTCAACAGAAAATAACATGGTTATGACGCTTCTCTGACGTCATTTTGATGAAAGACGTCAGAGGTTACTTCCCAGAAACATAATGAAAACTTTAAAAAAGTCCTCGACTTACGTCCGAATCGACTTACGACAGAGATGTTGGAACAGAACCCCTTCGTAAGTTGAGGCTTACTTGTAGACTACTGCAATTTAATTGAGGACTCTTATTCATTCCAAAATAACAAACTTGTCCTTTATATAATTAATTTTTAAAAGATAAAACATAATGAAAACTTTAAAAAAGTCCTCGACTTACGTCAGAATCGACTTACGACAGAGATGTTGAAACAGAACCCCTTCGTCCAAAATAACAAACTTGTCCTTTATATAATTAATTTTTAAAAGAGATTTTGCTGCAATTGCTGATAAATTTATCAAAATTTTTATACATTTTCCGTTGTAAAAATTTTGAAAAATTTATCAGCAATTACAACAAAATCTCTCTTAGCAAGTAATTGTGCAAAGGTTAGGTTAAGTTAGGTAGATTAAGCCGCCATATCCTCATGGGATATTCTGAATCTGGCGGCGGCCACTTATAAAACCCATCACAGGCTGGTCAAAACTCATAATAGGGTCAACCAGATGGTTGAAGAATGGGGTTCAATGGACTGGGCCCGGACCCTTCCTGAAAAACAGGGAGTGTGGGACCCGAATTTGAACCCGGATCCTCCAGGGTGGTAAGCCAAAGCTTTACCACGCGGTCATCCGGCCGATAATTGTGCAAAGGACAAGCTTGTTATTTTGGAATTAATAACATTCTATCCTTAGTCTATTGACTTCATCCTCGTATGGGTGCAATCTAAGACCAAAATGTTGTAAAATCTCTTTGTTACCTTCTTTAATAAATCTTTGATTTGTTTTAAGTTGTCTCCGAGTTCATTTTAATCGGGAAAAACTACTGTTTTCCCATCCTTACCTATATGTCTACTAAGCTTGTCATTCCGTTAGGTAGTTAAGCCGCCATATCCTCGTAAGATATTTTTATCTGGCGGCAGGCTACGTATAGAGCCAACACAGGCTGGCCAACACCCATGATGGGATTAACCAGATGATTGAAGAATGAGGTTCAACGGCCCGGGCCTGGACCCCTCCTGAAAAATTGAGGGAGTGGGAACAGGATCCTCCAGGATGGTAAGCCACAGCTTTACCAGGCGGCCATCCGGCAGACCTGTCATTCCGTCAGTCCGCGGGTCACACAGTTAGTTGTGAAGTGTTCGTTATCCGAATTTGTGTTCATTATCCTAACATAAAAATCGTCAGTCCGCGGGTCACACAGTTTGTTCTGTGAAGTGTTCGTTATCCGAATTTGTGTTCATTATCCTAACATAAAATTCTTTCGCGAAAGATTTTATCCAAACTGTTCGTTAATCGATCACCCACTGTATATATCCTTTCTATTTAAATCGATTAATAATTGTACAAGATATCGATTTGGCACACGGATATAAAGACAGATATGATTAATATTGATCATTTTATATAAGATTACTTCCTGAAATAGTTCCAATAATATATGTAAATTTCATACAGATCGGGACATATTAGCGAAAACTATTGCCAAAAAATTATGCGAAAATGTTTTTCTTTGTTACTTTATTAATATCAATCCAATATTGATCATTTTCAATAAACGTGGTTCTCAAGTGGATCAAAATATCATATGTGAATTTTATCCAAATGGGATCATATTTTCGGGCATTATCGAGCTGATGAACGGACCAGCAACGAACAAACTTAATTCGTATGCCCTTATATAAATTATTATATTTGTATCTGAATGACCAATATCTCACAAGAACAGTCAGATTTTATTATTGTAACTCTCTCGCTCTTGAATTATAATCTTCCTGATGTATTTTCGATTTTAGGATTCTGTTTGTTTTCCATATTGAACAATTTTGAAATAAAACACTTGTTTACTCCATTGTGAGATAACCTACCGAAACAGAAACTCGTAGATTCTTTAAAGAAGAAAGTATGAGGAGAAACTCCTCATCATACTATGCATACCTTTGCATAGTATGATGAGGAGCTTTCATTTACCTTTGTTTTCATTTGCATTCCTGATGCAACCTCTTTCATTTAACAATTTGCAACCCTATTAATGCAAAGGTCACAGTTTTTAGTTAGCATATATAATATTTTATTTTCGTATAGATTCTTTTGCAATATCTTTCAAATGTAAATTTTCAGGTTATTTTTTAAAGTTAACAAGATTTATTGCATTGCCACAAAATCACATCATTCTACCACATCTTAAAAATACTAAAAAAAGTACCTGGTATAGTTTATATAGCAAACATGGCTAAAGTTAATAATGTGAAGAAAATTGAGTGAAAACAGATCAAAACCATGATTACAATTAATTTTAATGAAAGCAGAGAATTTAGATTTATTTTAATGTTTACTAATTGCAAAGCCAATTCCTTGTTCACTAATTGCTTCATCACATCTTTTGATTAATTTGATAATGACAGAAGAGTAGGATTAAAAGATGAAGCGAAATTTTATTTAATTTTTCTTAATTACTATAAATTGTATCCATAGTTACAGTAATTAATCTAATCATACAGCTATGCAACTTGCGATAGTAATTAATTGATTTTTTAGAGCAATTTCATAATAATTTATTTTTAAATTAAATAAATATTTCTTTTAATTTTTATTCTACGATTATATTTAAGGAGAGAATATTTAATATATTTAATTATAGAATAATGTTTAAAAGACTATAATCTGAAATTTGAACGTCTTTTAATTCATTAAAAGATCGAAATTTTATTCGTTAGAACAAAAAAGATTAAAATAAACAACTGATTTCACTCAGAATTTTTTCTTAGTCTTTTATTTCACTAGAGAAATGTAACATTTTACTGAATTTCCAAATAATTTCAAAATCAAGAGAAAAGAGAACATATTTCTCTTAAGCGAAATACACAAGAGAAATATGTCTTTACTCTTAAGAGAAATATATTCTTTCTCTGTTAGAGAAAGAGAACATATTTCTCTTAGAAGTAACATTTCAGTTTCTATTAGAGAAATAACTTCTCTTTCCTTTAAATGAACAGTGACCAGAACCAACGTAAAGTAATTCATTGAAAAGGAATCAGAATTTAATGTACTACACTATCTCTGTTTTCATGATTACTGCAAAGCCTTTCATATTTCAATTGATAGAAGTTGTAGAAAGTTCTAAAAGACTAGGAATGCATAACCACTTAATTACATTAATTAAAGATAGTTTAAGATAGCTGTCGTATCAATCTCATAGGTTTAATTGACATGATTACAGAAAAATTTCGCCTAAGGCTCAATAGAAAAGTCAAAAATTATGATAATAGGCAAAAAATAATTTGAATATAAAATTAATCATAACTTGTAAAATTATCATTCTAAGAAATAATTTAATTTATTGTAAATTATATTTCTAATATCATTAGACTGACAAAGTAAGATTTATTGGAATTACTAGTTGTAAACTTAATACTATTGAAAATGAACAGATAATTGTGAATCCTATTTATGCTTATTTTTTGTTGTTTATATGTAAGCTATAGATTATGCCTAATATAGATTAGATTGTTAAGATAGTTGACAAAAAGGCGATGAAGTATCTTGATTAATCATCTTCACTACCCTATAGTATATATCTTTACAGAAATATCTCTCTTATAATGAAAAATACAGAATGTTCAATTTGATAAAAATATCTTATATTGTTTTCATAATAAGTTTATCATAAATTTTATTTCACTTATATTCTGGCAGCTATACATTGTATTATAAATGCAATAAAATATAAACCTATCATCATGTCTAAAAATCATTAAATCTTTCTTGGAGGCCAATGAATAGAAGCATTCTTGAACATTTTTGTCAAATTATAGAGTGGACGAGATGTCTTCTGTAGATTATCACTCGTGAGCAGTACATTTTATCTATTATCTGTTTATTTTGCTGTGTTTTTTAGTTTTATGCTTAATTCGCTAGTTTAGTAATGCTACAAATACATTTCAGATAGTAAAAGCTATTGTAACTTTGAGTTTTGCCGTATTAAGTAAATAAGAGTAAAGAATTTTGTAAAATCATGGAATATTTTGAATCGATGTGACAAAATGAAAATCAAGTTTCTTGAAAGAGTTAGCTGAATATGATTATCATCAACTACCTGTACTAACAAATACCTCGATTACATTTTACATATTACCTGTACGTGTTCAGAACATATTCTGTATGAAAATTAAAAATTTCGAATTTTATAATTTGACTTCGAATGTCGACAAATAAATAACATCTGATTAATTTGGATTATTTTTCAATGAATTCTGTATGATGCATGATCTGGATGATAATATTTGAAGTGATTAATATATTTTTATAAAATTTATTAGATATGTTTCCTTCACTAAAGGTAATATTGATGCTGCATCCTTTATATTTGCAGTTTCAAACATTTTAAAAATGATAGACATCCAAATTTCTGAAATATTCTTATTTTTGTATTTTTTAAATTAATGATTTCTATGAAATTTAACAGGAAATCAAACATTCAGATAGGCATTGATGGATAAGAGATTATTTAATCCATTGTTTGTTAGATTATTTAAAAGATAGCAGATATTTAAGTTTCTGAGATTTTTCCTATAACAACTTTTTTCAAACAGATAACATTGTAGCTTTTTCAACATTCGCTTAAAAATAATAAAGATAGCAGATATTTAAGTTTCTGAGATTTTTCCTATAACAACTTTTTTCAAACAGATACCATTGTAGTTTCATTCGCTTAAAAATAACAACATTCAAATTTCTGAAAGTTTTCCTTAATAACTTTTTATTCTGATAGATTTTTGTGAAATTTAGTAAAGATCATATGCAATGAAAATGACTTAAATAATATATATAGTAGACTCCCACTTATCCGATCTTTCTTTAACTAGCCTCCACTATAAGCAGCGACATTTCTGTTGAGTTATGATTAGAAAGAAAAAAGAATAAACATGAATGAGACATTCGAAAGAGAAAAAAGCGTTTAAATCTGGGATAAGATATATTAAAAATAAAGATAATTCATCTATCATTGATAAAATTCATATGAAAAATGGGGTAATTTTGCTTTAAAAATATATTTAAACTAACATTCGAAAGAGAAAAAAGCGTTTAAATCTGGGATAAGATATATTAAAAATAAAGATACTTCATTTATTATTGATAAAATTCATATGGAAAATGGGATAATTTTGCTTTAAAAATGTATTTAAATTGAAAACACAAATGAAGGCTACTTGATTCGGTTTAATAATCCTTTATATACAACATATATACTGTTTTATTTATTTCATAACTTATAAATGATATTTTGCATATATTTTCGGATTAACACGCATTCGATGTCCGATTATCCGGCCTAAGATCCGATCACATAGTGGTCGAATAAGAGATAGAACAACGACTAAGATCCGATCACATAGTGGTCGAATAAGAGATAGTACAACGACAATGCTATTAATCACTTCCGAAAAATCCTGAAAAAGAGAGAGAAGCAATCGACATTGGACAGATACTTTAACGGAAAATAAGAATAATAGTATTAAAATGCAAGACTAAGGAGAGAGAAAAGCAATCAGTATTGGACAGATTCTTTATTGGAAAATAAACATATAGATGAAAATGCAAGACTGTATGTATATATTATTGTTATTACATATAAATAAACGTAGTAAGAAATTATATAATTTTTTTATTGATTTTTTAGTGTCTCCAGAACGAATTAATCAAATTCCGATAAAAACCTATGGTAAATCGATTACCGGTTAACGAACAATTCGGATAACGAACATTGTCTTTGAACGGATTATGTTCGTTAAGCGATCACCCACTGGTATTACAGAAATACACAAAAGGATCGACTGTGCTAAAAATGATAAGAATCTGTCTTTGAACGGATTATGTTCGTTAAGCGATCACCCACTGGTATTATAGAAATACACAAAAATGATGATAATCTGTTAGATTATTATCATTTTTAGCACAGTCGATCCTTTTGTGTATTTCTATAATACCAGTGGGTGATCGCTTAATGAACATAATCCATTCCAAGACAATGTTCGTTATCTGAATTGTTCATTAACCGATCATTGATAATCCGTTCAAAGACAATGTTCGTTATCCGAATTGTTCGTTAACCGGTAATCGATTTACCATAGGTTTTTATCGGAATTTGATTAATTCGTTCTGGAGACACTAAAAAATCCCATCATTTTTTATTATTGACGTAATAAAGATTCGAATATGAAGTTATATATTATAGAATATATATTTTTTATAAATTTCAGTTATTATATTATATAGTGCATTGAATTTATTGTTTATATAGTGCATTACATTTATCATCAGAACTTAATCTAGGTTTCTCATATAATAATAATAATAATATAACGGCGTTTTTATGAAATATTCTAGGAATATCAATTATTAAACATCATAGACAATTATATCAAACAATATGGTGACGAATTATGTATTTTTACATGAAACAGTTATCTGAAACGTTGCGACATCCAATTTTTTTTTTTTTTTTGAAAGATAAAAATCTTTTCATATCAAGTGTAAACAGTAGTCAAAAATTAAATATTAAACAAATTTACTCCACACGAATATTCTCAAATTATTACATTTTCCGCTTAATATAAATTATATTTAAATAAAACTAATTAGCTGGTTAATGATGTAAAATAAATCGAATCTATAATTAAATCTCATTATTTATAGTTTCTTGATATTTTAAAAAATTCGCAAATAGTCATTTTTCAGGATAAAATTCTTTATTTTTCCAAAAACGACAACATTGTACGATTTTCCTGTTCAAAATTATCTTCACATCACATACTAAGCATACTTTTGCTATAGCTAACCCACAGATTTCTATAAAATCTATGCGCCAACCAGTACTTTATATTATTCGTAGCCTATTTTTACTTTCCCATAAGAAAATGTGTGTAGCTGAATATTTTTCCATTATCTTTGGAAACATTTTGTCTCTATTATATATATATATTATATTTTCTACAAATACCGCAGTCGTTTCCAGCCAAACGCAGCTCCGCAATAAACATCAACAGGAAATACCTCTATTTTTTCGCTGTTATTACTAACCAGGAAAAACGACTTCATGATCTCACATAAACTGTCATACGTACTTGAAATTCGTCACATAAACTGTATTACGTACTTGAAATTCTCGAATAACACCGAGTAATCTGGCTAGTAATTTTATGTAATTATATAAATCTGTCCGTAGGAATGATAACTCATGTAAATATTATCCACTTTGAATAAAATTTACATAAATTTACATTATTAGAACCCTCTATGATATTGATCAATGTGGGATCAATATTATCAAATACCATAATGAGAGATAATTTTCACATATGACTATTTTCCATAATTGTTATTTAATTTTAATGATATTCATATGTACATAATATATTATTGCGATCCACTAGAGTAGCGATTCCTAACTTATATGAAAAACTGTTTAAGAAATTAGACAGTTTTTATTAGAATAATTATTTTTCTACTTTAAAATATGAAGAATCTGACTTTACAGAATTCAACTTTAATTTCTGATGGCCCACAGAAATCAAAACTGTTGCACTAAATGATGAAAATTATCAAATTCGGGTCATCAAATTCTAAATTTGATAATTTTTAATTATGAATCGAAATTATATACAGCAATTATAAAATTCTAATAGTTTTTATGTCAGTAATAATGAACCTATTTCAATCGTTTTCGACAAAGTCGATGGCCCACAGAAATCAAAACTGTTGCACTAAATGATGAAAATTATCAAATTCGGGTCATCAGTACGGATATAATATTCTAAATTTGATAATTTTTAATTATGAATCGAAATTATATACAGCAATTATAAAATTCTAATAGTTTTTATGTCAGTAATAATGAACCTATTTCAATCGTTTTCGACAAAGTCGATTTTTTTATGGTTCCCCATAGAATAAAATATGTGGATTTCATTCAAACCGCATAATAATTATACGAGATATTATTTTCAGATATAGACCTATAAGAAGATATCATTTATTATTGATCATCTGCGGTGCACTGTTTCCAAAATGATCTAATAATTCAAATCGTGTAAAATCTTGCCGAATTTTTTTCAAATCCAGCAGAATTTACACGAGATATTGCAAAAAATATGCGAAAAATCTTTTTCTTTATTACGTCCTTAATTTTGACCAAACGTTGGTCATTTTCACCAATTTTCGTTCCCTAGTGTAATGTAATATATGAGTTTTATCCAAATCACATACAGTAATGCCGAACGGAAAGCATAATTCATATACCCTGTTAATCCATTGAAATGAAAAGGGAAAAACAGAAAAGAGTATGGAAATTTCAAGTAATGAACAGATAAAGATATTAAAACATCTAATGATGAATTACACATATTTCTGAATATATAACAAAGGATATTGATATATTTACTTACCAAATTTCCAGCAGAGAAGTTGGTAGAGAAATTTCCACGAATAAATAAAATTATTGATATTCTTCATCCAACGCCGAAAATAGTTTTTTGTTCGCAAAAAGCTGAATAAAAACTTGAAAAATAACAAAAATGCTACTATATAGAAAACATATTTAGGCCTATATTGATAAACTCCATATAATGACCACCTGTCTAATGTGTATGACAGAACGGGGTGTTCGCTGGTGGAACGGTGGTGTAATTCAGCTCCGAGTTCGGACGATTTTTTTGTAGTTTTTTATTGGTGATTTGTGTTGTGTTATACATCGCTCGATTCGGCAAGACCTGTGATTTATTGTGACTACGGAATTTTCCATATCCGCCGATATTTCGGCAAGTTATCACCACTTTTGAGCTTCAACTTCAAGACCAGGAATCTCCCAGGATTTCAACCATCCGCCTTTTAATTCTGGTTTATCTACCTCTACTGCTCATCAGAAGTAGAATGGTATGTGATTCTTGTCTATCTAAAGATTTTTCATAAGTAATGACGATTTTAAATTTTTCAACTTCGGAACACTAAAACTACTCAACAGCTTAATGGAAAACTACAAATTATATATCTTTTAAATCAGTAAATAACCCTCTCTCGTATGGTGGTTATTATTTTTCTCTACGATTAATAGTTTTGGATCAGAATCCTTTGTCTCACTCTGCTACACGTGGTCGACTGTGGCACCATCCCATGACAGAAATAAAAACTATTTTTCTGTCCAAATTTAAAAAAAAATTTATAATTTTTATAAACTGAATAGCTACCAACACACTTTTTTTTATAAAATTAATCCAATACTTAAAGAAAAAAGGAAAAAAAAGCATTTTATACTTTTTTCTTTTTTTTTCAACATCCGAAAACCTAAAATGGAGAAAGAGGAAGAATTACTCGAATCATTAAATACTAACTTAGAAATTATTCTGGATCTATTACCAGCAAATGCTTATGATACTGTAAAGGTAGCAAACCGTAAAAAAATACGAAGAGCTGCCAGTGATTTGTTCTCTGCGACTCACCAGATTTATGGCATAGCCCATGAACTGTGTAACAAGCTTACCCAACAAAAGCCAGTATTTTACCGAGATGTCCTGGTTGATAATCCTATGGCCAGTGCCACTACTAAACTTATTAATAAAACAATAAATCCTAAGAAATCACTGGTTCCCTCAAACGGGCATGCCGTAATAGTTTACCCAAAATCAAACGGGGAAGATGAACCAATAGACCCAGACATTCTTGAAA
>AYEL01028354.1:0-11476 GCA_000484575.1 Olivierus martensii | reverse complement strand
CTCTTCTTACCTAGTGGAAGCAGGCTTTAGTCAAGTCAATAATTTACTACGGAAAACAAGAAACAGGTTGAATATTTCTGAATGAGGTGATTTAAGAATTAAGCAATTTTATGCCTAATATTTTAAAAAATTTAAATAAAATTTTATTTATTTATTTTTTATTTGCATCGATACATCAAGCGCAGCCATCACATTAATTAATAACGAACTTTTGTGCAATTAGAATCTGTGATTTTGTTTCTGAAAACTTGTTTATATTTATAAAATTAAAAATATTAATAATACACAAAATAATAAAACATAAATCTAATAAACCATTTTTTCAAAATTTTTGTTTATATTCTTAGTCTAATTGTTATCTTTAAGTATTTATGTGCAATTATTTGTATTATGATTATGTTGTATGCTGTATATTATAAAGAAAAATATAAGGGGGTAGATGAAGAAAACCATTCTTTAAAAGGGGTCGTTGCAAGAAAAAGGTTGGGAATCCCTGTTTTACATAGATTACTTTGGTCAATTTTTAGTTGAAAAAAAATTTTTATTTTTATTTTTAAAGAAAAGAATTTTGAAAATTATCGTAAATCTCGTGTACGAGAATGACCTAGATTCGTTCTGGTACATATATCCAAAATTCTAATATATTTACGAAAAATTCTCAATATTTATCGCAATCATGTAAAACAATGACTAAACTTTTGCTCCCAGAGCTACGTCATGCGCAGAACTTTTGTAAATTTTTTGGCCACACACTATGTGGATGCGATCCCCTGGGCCTAGCTGCATTGCTTTCTGCAGGCTTTTTTATTGAGATTTCGTTTGAACTTTGATTTTTCGTATTCTTGTGATTATTCGTCATATCTTTGCATCAGTAAGTTAACAACATTACATTTAGTTCTCCATATTTAGCCTAAATATATATTTTATAAGTAAAATTACTTTATATATTATAATTTTATGAGAATGGGACGTAATTGCTGTATTCCCGGCTGTAAGACTGGCTACAAAGGCTCACCCAATTTTATGAGAATGGGACGTAATTGTTGTATTCCCGGCTGTAAGACTGGCTACAAAGGCCTTCATGTTACTTCATGTTATCGTTTATTTTATGTGCCTTCAACAAATATTGAAAAGTGGAGTCGTGCAATACCAAGGAAAGACAAGATAATTACAGCTAAAGATTCCGTATGTACGGCACATTTTGATGAACGTTTCATTGTAAAAAATGACGTTTTTGTCGTTGATGGGAAAGAAATTTTACATCCACGTATCAGATGGAAGCTGACACCCGATGCTATTTCTCATTTATTTCCGAATTTACCGAGTTATTTCTACAAATCGCTATAAACAAAAGGCCCCTAAAATCAGAAATAATTTCAATTCTGAAACTGTTTCAAATGCAAATTGTGATGATTATGCTTTAGATGAAATATCACAAAAACAGACATTGCCATATAGAGAGATGAAGTTAACGTTCCCTGAGGTACAAATGGAACATTATAAGAAAAATATAAAATCACTTTAAACACAGCTTAGAAAAATGAAACAGCAACGCAATAGAGCATTATCTGATTTAAATACTGTAATTTAAGGAAAAATCAGTCTTTCAGCATTATAAGCCAATTCAAATATTGCCTAAAAAACTGAGGATAATAGTTAAGATGATTTTGAAGAGATACCAAAATAAAAAAAAATATATATATATACCCCTAAAAAACTGAGGATAATAGTTAAGATGATTTTGAAGAGATACCAAAATAAAAAAAATATATATATATACACACACACACACACGCCTTCGCTCGCTCTTGGCAAACTTTTCGCACTCTCGCGTCTGCATAGCCGCACCCTTATTCTAGGTTTCCTTGCAGACCATAGTATTAGAGGTTAAGTAGAATAACTCTCGTCCGGAAGTGGACAGTGTATTCTGATAAATTTCGTATTTACTAATGTTTCAGCATAAATACTGATATTTTAATGACTTTTTTATTTATGTTATATATTTAAATACATATTGTATTGATTCATACATTTAAAACCTACGTCACTATTAAGAATCGATTAGTTACAATGTTGGCCGCTAGCAACTGGCGCTACGGTACTTAAGTTGTCTGTCGGCCGCCTAGTTTTATTGCTTTCTGCAGGCTTTTTGTATTGAGATTTCGTCTGAACTTTGATTTTTCGTATTCTTGTGATTATTCGTCATATCTTTGCATCAGTAAATTAACAACATTATATTTAGTTCTCCATATTTAGCCTAAATATATATTTTATAAGTAAAATTACTTTATATATTATAATTTTATGAGAATGGGACGTAATTGTTGTATTCCCGGCTGTAAGACTGACTACAAAGGCTCACCTTCATGTCATCGTTTATTTTATGTGCCTTCAACAAATATTGAAAAGTGGCGTCGTGCAATACCAAGGAAGGACAGGATAATTATAGCTAAAGATTCCATATGTACCGCCCATTTTGATGAACGTTTCATTGTAAAAAATGACGTTTTTGTCGTTGATGGGAAAGAAATTTTACATCCACGTATCAGATGGAAGCTGACATCCGATGCTGTTCCTCATTTATTTCCGAATTTACCGAGTTATTTAACTACAAATCACTATAAACGAAAGGCCCCTAAAATCAGAAATAATTTCAATTCTGAAACTGTTTCAAATGCAAATTATGATGATTATGCTTTAGATGAAATATCACAAATACAGACATTGCCATGTAGAGAGATGAAGTTAACGTCCCCTGAGGTACAAATGGAACATTATAGAAAAAAATAAAATCACTCCAAACACATCTTGGAAGAATGAAACAGCAACACAATAGAGCATTATCTGATTTAAATAATTTAAGGAAAAATCAGTCTTTCAGCATTGATAAAGCAATTCAAATATTGCCTAAAAAATGAGGATAATAATTAAGATGATTTTGAAGAGATACCAAAATAAAAAAGGTAGGCGTTATGATCCTGATTTTCTACTAGAAAGCGTATTACTCAATATTAAATCACCGAAAGGTTATAGCCACATTCGCAATCGTCAACTGTTACCTTTGCCAAGTTTGTCTTTAAATAAACTTAGTAGAGGCATACGGTGTGGCTATGGAATTAATCCACATTCATTAGTTTCACTAAAATCTGAATAAGAAGGCAAACAAGAAGATAGCTGTTTTGGAATTTTAATTTTTGATGAAATAAAACCGAGGGAAGAAATGGCTTATAATAAAGCAACAAAAGAAATTGAGGAATATGTAAATTTCGGAGAATATACTTCTGAAATTGATAAAGGAATATTAGCAGATCATACTCTTGTTTTTATGTTTGTACCGTTAAAGTTACCATGGATACAACCTGTTGCAATGTTTGCTTCAAAAAATGCTCCTCCAGGAAATACTACTTGCGAAAATTATTATTGGAGTTATTATTCAATTGGAAAATAATGGTGCCAAAGTCATTGGTGTTACATGTGATGGTTCAGCACCTAATAGAAAAGCTTGGGATGAAGTTGGCATCACAGGTACCTTGCCACAAGTGAAAAATAAAATATTGCATCCCTGTGATGCTGAAAGGAATTTATGGTTTTTGGTTGTCAAGTGCATCAAATAAAGTGCATTCGTAACAATTTTATGAAGTACAGAGAGTATTTATATAATGCTAGTTCAATTAATTTTAATCATCATCACCAGCTGTTGATTATTTAGATGACAATGAATGCAAAGGTGAAAAAAAAGTTGTTCCAAAATTAAGGCCTACCCATATTGATCCAAAATTTTATCAAAAAATGAATGTGAAATTAGCAGTCCAATTATTCAGCAGATCTATGGCAAGGGGACTGAATTTCTATAGAGAGAAAGGACATCCACAGTTCAAAAATAGTGAAGACAGAAAAATTTACTCTTGACTTGAATAATGTATTTGATTGTTTAAATAGAAAAACTACCATCAGTAGGATTAAGAAAAAATACAAAGAATCATATATTGTTAAAAAATTTGATGCTGTATTACAACAGTCAAATAACACCTTTGCTTCCAAACAGACATTGGAATCTCTAAGAATCACAATAAGAAGCACACTTGAGCTATGTGAATATTTATGGAAGAAAAATTATAAATATATATTAACAGCAAAGTTAAATCAAGACCCTTTAGAGAGACACTTTGGATTGATTCGAGGTTTAAGTTGTGATGACCATCCTACAGTGATAAACTTTACAAAGCTGCATGCTTGGTTTGGTTTGGTGGCGCAAGGGCCTCCTGGGCCAAGCTGCGCCAAGCACAGGGTAAAATAACAAAAGTGTATTGTAAAGGTACAGAAAAGCAAGTAAATTAACAAATAGAAAAAATTAACAATATAAAAATGGTGTAAACGGCCAATAGTAACATACAAAGCTGCATGCACTTCAGACTATATATGCACCTATAAAAGGTGTATTATCAAAAGCATCAAATTGTGAAGATATTGGAGATGATATGATAACTTCGTTTACATCTAACGTCAGAAAGCTTAGTAGTTTTAAATATAATACAAATACTTTGATTAAAACAAGTTCATATGGTAAAGTTCAAGAAAAACTGAAATTTTTAGACCAGTGTGAACATAGTAAGTTGCCTGACCACGATTACTTTTTCAACAACACAAATGAAACATTAACACATGATATATGTGGATATATTTTGTCAAAATGAAAAAATATTCAGAGTGCCAAAAACTAAGCATATAATGAAGCAATGCAACACCAGAAATATCTGATGCAAATATTATAACTGCATTCAAGGATTATGGTGGAAAATTACATTATCCATCAAAAAGTGTGTTATCACTTTTATGACAGTTGAGGTGGTTTTATTTGAAATTTAAGAAAATGAATTATCCACTTGCCTAGCAGCTGAATCTGTCGCGCTTTAATGACATATGATTCCTATGTTACGAGATCTTTCGGATGGCTCTGTTTCATTTACTTTTGAAAGACATTGTTCTGTTCATATAAGCGTTATGTAACGGCCTGCATAGTTTACATATGGGAGTATAGGCGCATCAACAGAAACCCAAAAGTCCAACATCGCTGAACCTGACCCACTTACTCCATGCCGTATAAATACATCGGTTTATATATTACGGTTTTACAATTACGCATTATAGCTGTTATATGCTTTATCACCCTATGATATTAACTTCAAGTTAGGAACAGAACCTATTTATTCGTGAGGACGAAACACACAACGCTAGAGCGACAGAGGGCTAAAGGCAATGCAAGTCAAAAATTTTATTTCTTGTCGGGTCACCTGGGCTAAAGGCTATTCCACTATGCTCAACTAAATGCTAGTAGGTATTCCCACCTCAGTGGAGTTTACGTCGCCCGCGTTAACAAGGTCTGCGTCTGAATTAGGCAGAGGATCATATTCGGAAAGTTTACTATAGTCTCTTTTTATAGTGTACTTTGTTTTTTCACCAAATCGTTTTTATTAAAAATGCTTCTACTCTCATGTATATTAAAAACTGTTTAGGTGGTCCAAATTCGGCAACTCTCCCCTAAGCTTCGAATGATCACTATATATAAATGAACGATTTGTAGAGTGATCATTGAAGATCATATAATCGTTAAGGGCCAGTTATCAAACATCGTAGGTATCGTTCCTATAATGGTATCGAGAATAAATTCATTCAATACAATAGTAGTCCTGGATTATGTTGAGAGGTAAGTACCCTACTGCTATTTGTTTTTATCAACGATTGGCAAGTTTAAATTATAGGAAACTTCGAAAGTTAATAGAAATAATAATAAAAGACTGATTTTATTTCTATATAGATATTTTAAATTTATTATACAATGCATGAATTCGTTGATGATAACATTTTTCTCGATGTTTTAGAATTGAGTATTGCGTAACAAATGGGACTTGCCAACCTGATTATAATATTGAAACCATCAGAGATAATTTCAAACCCTGTTCCGTTGGAACAAATCAACAGTATATTGAATAATACAGAAACTTCTTTAATCATGCGACGTATTCCGCCGCCGCCCCACCACAAGAATTTGAGTGTGTTCCAACGGAACAGGGTCGTAAAGAAATTGAAGAAGAACATAATAAGCAAGAACGTCAGTATGAATCTTACAGTGGACAAGACAAATATAGAGGAGCATACAGAGGACGACGACGCAGTGGGAAATATAGAGGTCGCGGCGGATATGGGAGAGGCCGCAGGAGCGGAAAGATGGTGGTAAAGGTAAGTTATAGCAAGTTTTTACAAAACGTTATCAATATCTTATTTGTAGCTTATTTATTTATCTAATAATATCGGTAACATTGAGTTTATGTCAGTATGAATTTAATTAATATTTAAGATTTATTATTAGGATTTATCAATTTATTGCCAAGTTAACACTTTGATGATATCATTTCAAGTACTTCTATTATCTTTTCTTATATATCTTAATTTTTTTACAGGGTGAAAACGAAAAAAATTATTAATCTAATGTAACATATATCAGTGTTTTGTATATTAAATTTATTTAAATAAACATATTTTAATTCAGTATGTGTTTGCATTGAATTCTTTATTAAAGGGCCTCCAATCATTTTTAGGATTAAATTCAGTGTAAAATTAAGTAAAATTTATTTAATTATTGGAATCGTTATTAAAGATAACTAAATAATTATATCTGCTATCTTGAATTATTTGTGCATAAACTTGAAGAAACATAAATAATTGATGCTTAGAATATTAATATATTCATTGATATTTATAAAAAGAAACCAAAATTTACTGACAAGTGAGATTTGAGAATAATATAGACAGTATTTCTTTTGTTATATGGGGATAGACATATCAACAATATGTATAAAGACAATAAACTGTAAGCATCGATAGTAAAGTAAATATATTTTCATAACATTTCGTAATATATTCAATATAATATCTATATCGTGTTAAATAGTGCCAAACAGGAATATTTCAAATAAACATCAGACGAGCTTTCTTATATTTTACAGTATTATACGTGAATAGTTTCATTTTCCCACTAGCCACAAAGATCTTCACATCACACGGTTATCATTACACAATCACGGTAAAGATCCTCATATCACACAAAACGGCCAGGTGAAAAATATTATAAACTTACATATTCCAATTGAAAGCTAAATTATAATGTATTTTTGCAGTGGAAAAATCAAAAATACTTAAAACAACAACAAAAAACGATTCGATCTATTGTAGAAGATACATTTGTGGGATCCAGGGACCCAGGTGCCCACTGGGAAACGTCGCTTCACGCCCGATTGTAAATTAACGGGGTTAACAATTTGAGATAAAACATCGGGCGAGGGTGTCCTTCTCCCAGCCGGTCCGAGGTGTTCCGTTCCCACCAATTCCGATAGAATAAGAAACAATAGTCGAAGCATCTATTGAGTTACATAACTCGACGCGAAACTTCGTCACCGAGATCGTAAATTCCGAAAACAAAACTGTTTACGTATCGCGGACGAGGGATCGTGTCCGTGCAGATGTCCAGGGACTATAGACCCCACCTGCGGATGAGATAATAAACAATGGTCGGGAGCGATCGGAATCCGAGCTTGTGGACCAAAAGTCACGTTTCGTCATAGCGACGGCCCAGGAAGAATTGTGTTCTTTGTCTTGACCAACCTAGTAATACAGAATCCGAAAAAGAAACAGACAGTTGGTTCCAGATCGCCGAAGTGTTCAGACGTGCTTGCTGATCTCCAAAGGCAGGCCGTATATGTCGTAAAGGACAATTGGTGCTCTATCGTCGAAGATCCAGCCAGGCCGAGATACCTCTCGTCAGGATCACCGAGCAGGCAAGTCAGCAATCCTATGGCAGAGTTCAGCTTCTGACCAACTCTCTGTTCTTTCGCCTCTCAACTAACATACTCCAGACTCCGACTTCTTCAAGAACTGTCTCCAGCTCTTCCAACCCGGTCATCAACGACCCATCCAGCATTAACGTGGGAGAGAACTCCATTTGTAATAAGGTATTTGCCCTCCAACCCAAATTGTCGGGTTATGTTTTGTAAAATAACTTCTCTCCAATAAAAGATGATGTTTGTTCTCACAAACGTTGTCTCCGAGTCCGTCCTTGTCTAATGTCTCGCCACTCATCCTTATCCACGTCACACGCCGCTGAAAGGCTATCCGCCTGTTGAGCAGCTTAATATCTTATCTTGCGGGCTACCGGGCTTCACACATTTCACCACTGTACAAAAGTTAGATAAATATCATTTTAAGAAAATCAGATAATGCAGTAAATACTTATTTTTTTTCTGTTTATTATAAAATTATATATATCGATAATAACACATGTAAAAAATTTTAGAACAGTAGCCGTAATAAACAATTTATAATAAAATAAATGCTTTTATGGTAATAAAGCAAATAGAAGAAATATCAAATTCTATGTATCATAATAATATAAATAGCGCGATAATTTTTTATTAATCTTAGTCTATTAACCATATATAAATATACATATATATTATTCATATACAAAAAAAACCACCTTCATTTTATTCAAAGTCAACTTTAATTTGGAATCGTCATTATAAATAGCAACTTAATAAAAAATTTATGATTAAGGAAATTACAATTTATTAAAAGTTCAGAATATTTAAATTTATTGTAGAGAAGCAAAAATTTTAAATTGATAAATAAAATAAATGGAAAAAAATATCAAATCAGTTCCATATCTCAGCAATATAATTTATGTAATTTCTAGTAAAGTAATAAATAATAATTCATATGCTAAACTGTAGATATCCTATCATTAAAAGTGTCAAATTTCCAAATATTTTAAAATGCATATTTCTTACAAAAATAGATTTGATTAATTTTTAAATAGAATAAATTTCATTGCATAAGAAATCGGATTCAAAGTACATTCAAAATCAAATAAAATCGTTTTGTCGCTCAATCAATTCAATACCTTTCGTCATTTTACGGCATTTGTATTTAATATTTGTGCAAATTAATAATTAAAAATATGTTTTTAATTATTGTTTCAAATTTAAAATGATTACATTATAAATTTAATATAAAATTTAAACGAATTTCGACCCTGCCGAGCTTCTCTGAAAACAGCGTTTCACTTTTTTCGGACTGCCGGCATTATTCAGACAGATGATTCATATAACGGTCAATGAAAATCTACAAAGAAAATTGGTTTAATTTTAATTTATCACCCTTTTTATGATATCTTAGTCAACAAATGCACCCCTTATAAAAAGTTTTGGATATTTCTATATTGGCTATATAATTTTCTAAGAGAATTATATCACGTCACATAGATATTAGATGAAGGCAGGATTTTGGGAAATTTTCTTGCTATTTTGTTTTACATCCCTTTCCAATGAGATAAATTACGAAAGGGTAGGATTACATCCAATCACGAGCTATACCTTCGTGAAAGGGGACCAGATTGTGAAGTCTAGTGAAAAATTTTTTGGGGTGCTGAGCCTGGTCCGGCATCCTCAAAAAATTTTTCACTAGATGCCGGACGCGAGACGCGGCCCAAGGCTCTATTTCATTGATATCATATAGTTCTCTCTCTCAAAAGTTTGCCCAGCCCTGCTTTACAATGTTACTATATTTTAGTCTGGATTTATACAGGGTGATTCAGAAAGGTGGTGCCAAAATTTACAGGTAGGTAGAGGATGAAATTCTGAGTGAAAAAGTTTAGGCGCATTTTTTGATCTGGAACCGTTAAAAAGTTATAGCTCTTTAAAGCTTCGTGATGTCACTTCCGTTTCAGTCAAAAAATATTTTTTACCATATAATTACCGATTTTAAATCTTCTGTTAACTATTAACTAAAGCAAAACTATTTCATAAAACATTTTAGAGCATACAAAAACATTTTTGTTAAATTAGCAGCTAGTTATGTAAATACAACGTAATCATTTTTCAAATGCGTCCTTCATTTTCGAACGTAATTTTTTTTCGAATGTGAAATTTCGAACACTTCACAAGTCTTTCTTTCGCTGTTGCTTAAGGCATTGTTTTCATTTTATGGAATCACTATTCTTACGGCGAATTAGCGGATATGCACCTTATTACATATTTAAAAGTTAAAATTTTTACATAAATTTATAAGCATTAAATATATTTATAAAAGCATCAAACAGTCGTCCAAAAAAAATGAAAATTTACATAGTGTGTTTCTGCTATAATGCAACAATACTATGCAAATATCGATAAGCTCGGATAAGTCTCCAATGATGAAATTTCTTCATAACTACAAAAGCATTTGATTTTTTTTAAATGCTTTAAAAAATTTACAAAAATAAAAAAAAAATGTTTATATTAAATTTAATTTTAAAAAATGTTTAAAAATTTAATTTAAATTTTTTTAATTTACAAAAATTAAAAAAAAATGTTTAATTTTTTAAAAATTTATTTTTTTAGCATTAATTATACAAGAGATCCTCGACTTTTGTACAATTCGCTGTTTTGTACATATTTAAAAGTTAAAATTTTTACATAAATTTATAAGCATTAAATATATTTATAAAGCATTATGCTTATAAATATATGCTTATAAATGTTTATAGGCCTAAGCATTTATAATTCCTTTCATTAGTTAAATTCTATAACCATCTAAGAAACATAATTAGTATTATCTTTATAAATTATTTTATAATTTAAATTATGACTTTTCATAATTTAACTTTTAATTTAATTTAAAAGTTAATTAAATTAGATTAAATTAAAAAGTTAATTAAATTAACTTTTTAATTTAATTTTTCAACTTTCTTTTAAATAAATTAAGAGTTGATTTTAAAGTTTTAAAACAACTGTTATGATGTTACTAATAATAAAGTTACACATGTTTTCATCCAATGGGGTTTTTGTACATGTGAACTTTTATGCATTGCGATTTTGTCTTTCGGATTTTGTCTTATGGGCTTTTGTCGTTTGAGTTTCTGTCCAGTCTTAGGTGAAAACATAAGAACCGTGAAATATATTATAACAATTTATTTTTAATAATTAATGTTTAAATTATACAAGCAGTCTTCGACTCTCGTAAAATTCGCTATTTCGTACATATTTAAAAGTTAAAATTTTATTGATATGTATCCCAAAAATTCGCGTACTTCCTTATAGCCTTCTTCCCTCCGACGTCATTAGTCCCACTCTTTCCGACCTCATAGATTCAGTTTGAGTAAGGAATGTGTTGTTACGTTGTGTGTATCAACATACAACGTAATCACACGTAACAACACAACTCCGAACATACAATTCCAAACACACACAACTCCGAAATAGATAAACTGTACAACGTACAGTGTATCTATTTCGGAGAGCCTATATCTCATGTACGAATAGCAATAGAAAAAGAGACAGCGTGTTACAGAACTCTTTATCAAGAAAATAAAAAGAAAAGTACAATTCAATTATCAATAAATAATTATAAAATAAATATTTTAAAAACACTTTTCCATGTTTTTTTT
>AYEL01028283.1:0-15850 GCA_000484575.1 Olivierus martensii | reverse complement strand
TTTTTTTTGTCAACAGATGATGCCACTTTCCATTCTATAAGAATATTAACTTGTAATAATTAACTGTTAATACTAATTTATAATTATTGATAATGGCATATTTATTGGCAAATATTCCTCCATTTTTGATATTTTTTCCCATCTTTCTTTAATAATTTACGAGAATCTTTTCTATGGAGAGTGCACAGACTCCAAGCGGGATGATTTTTAGCTAGATTCACTAATTTTATTTTTGTTTTGAATGAAATGAAATGAAATCATACATCTTCGGCTTCTTAACTGGCCTATATCGTTTGTTAATTGTGAATCAACTTCAACCTCACGGAACTGATTTTGATAAACATTGTTTGGTTTTTTATTACATTCAATGATTGTTAAAGACTTTATTGAAGAAAGTCATTCGAAATAGTTTTTATTTGTTACAAATGTCGAGAGAAGTAATTTTCAAATGCACCACACTCATTTTGCAGTTAGAAAGTTAGTATTTTTACAGAATAGAAAGTGGCGTCAAAGGACCGAAAGTTAGTATTTTTACAGAATAAAAAGTGGCATCATCTATTGACAAAAAATTATAGAAACCATCATTGATATAAACATATATAAAATATTTAAAACAAAAAATATAAATAACTGTATTTATATAAAACAATGTAAGAGATATAAAAATAAAAAAAATTGTCATAAGCTAAGAATTGAACCAGCAATCATGGAATTATAAAAGCAAATCTTCAACCACTGCGCTACTGACACATTCGAAAGATAATTAAATTTTAGATTATATGAACTTAATACGAAACTTCTCATGCAATTTTCTCAACAATGCTTGAGTTGTGCACTTTATTGCTTACATGTTATATTGTCCTAGGGGACTACTACAAGTATGTGAATTTTCAAAAAAATCGGTGTCCCAAATGTTTGAACCTCCCCTTGTTAGATAAGGGAATAGAATGGGATAAGAGGATGGATTTTGTGAGTATGACATCTTCAAATGAAAGAAAAGGGGGTAAATATTTAAGTAACCAATCAAAGAAGCATACTATTTAATATTAATAAATTTTTAAATATAAATATGATCATTTGATAGTTTGTATTAATACAGTGTATCCATAAAGTCATGGTGCACTTTTGACTGATCACAGGAAATCAATGAAACAAGATAGAAATGTGAAATCTTCACCGAATAAAAGTAAAACTCTCCAAGTTTCCGTACTATGATGTGCAAGCATGTGCACATCATACTACGGAAACCATTGTTCATGAGTTTCTGGATACAACATTCCCTCAGCAATGGATAGGCAGGGGTTCTGTCAAGCCATGGCCACCACGATCCCCAGATCTGACACCCTTAGACTTTTACTCGTGGGGTTATATGAAGCAACATGTGTACAGCGAACATATCAACGACATTAATAATTTAAAACAGAGAATCATAGACGCTATTCACTCTGTTACACCAGACATCCTTAACTGTGTGTGGGAAGAACTTGAATATGGTTTAGATGTGTGTAGGGCAACAAATGGAAGCCACATCGAACTGCACTGAATAGGTATGAAACTTGGAGAGTTTTCCTTTTATTCGGTGAAGATTTCACATTTCTATCTTGTTTTGTTGATTTCCTGTGAGTGGTCAAAAGTGCACCATGACTTTACGGACACACTGTATTTTCTGCATCTTTTATATAATTTTTATAGCATCTATTCTTATATTTATAAAAACATTATATTTACATAATCACTCCTATAATTTTAAATTTAATAATTTAAAAAATTGTTCTATTATTTTAAATATTATTCTTCTATGGAGGTTATAGGCCCAATTTTTCATCCAATCTGATATTTTAAATATTCTGTTATATTGTTTTGCTTTATAATTGTTGCACTGATAATAGGTTATAATACCTGAAAGTACTTTGTTATTAATTGAAAGTTGATTTTGGGCTCATTTTAAGCTGTTTTATTATTTATATTATATTATTTAATTTCTATTTTACTTATTATTTAACTTTCATCATTTCATATTTATTCAAATTAATAGTCTTACACATGCAATGACAATGGAAATGGCTATCTTTGTTCATAACAGAAGGTTAACTTCTATTAAAGGGTATTTTTTACAAAATTAAAACAAAATAGGCTTAACTGTATTCGATTACATTCATATTTAACTGTATTATTTGTGAAGATGTTTACCCAATTAAACTATTTACTGCATTTTTATTTATTTGTCACTAACAATGTTCTATTATGAAAAAATATTTATTGGAATACCCACTAACGGCATTTATATAAGCTATTTTAATGTTGAAGTTGTTTGATTGGAAGTTTTATAGAATTTAAATTGATATAACTATTGCTCATCAAATTTTTCACCAAGATGATAATTATTTTGTATTCTATTTTGATAATAATTAATAAATAATATATTTTTTCAATTCTAAAGATGGCAATGATTTACTCATATGATTTTTCCTTTTATTTTTCTAGTTTTAATATTGATGATATGGTATGGAAATGGAAAATTATTCAAATCTTATTATAAACATTCACTATGCTATATGCTTATTTAAAACTTATACTAGTGCATGTATGATTTAATAATAAAATTAATATTTTTCCCCAAAAATAATGCAATATTCATAATAAATTTATGATGCTAATAATTGAGCTCACCCATATTGACAAGTCCACTGTTATTATAGAGTGTTCCCAAGTGAGGACCTGATAAGGACAGGAAAGTATAAAGTTGATTTAAATATGGTTTCATCTCTGGTCTTGCTAGAGCTGAACGGATTATAATATTTCCAAGAGAATGTCCAATAAAACTGAAAGCAAAAAATTCTAAGTTCATAAAAAATTAATAACAGCAAAATAATAATAAGATAAGTCAACCATAAATATATATATTTCACCTAAGTTTATGGAAATTCAATTATAAAATTTTTATATAATATAGTAATTTTTTCTATTGTTTGTATGAAAAGAAGTTTATTATTCTGAATTTCTCTTTCTGCTAATACATATTTTTGAAGTAAATTTTTTTCATTATTAGTCTTAATGTAAATGTATTTGCCATAAATTATTAGTATAATTGATTCATAAATATTTATATGTTCTAAAATTTTTATTATTTATTCATTGCAATATGTCAAAATTGTTTAGATGGAATCAAATTTCTTTATAACATTTGTTATTGAAATAATAATTACTCCAGACTTTGAAACCAAAAATAAACTTTATAAAATCTAAATTTTGCATGTACAGGATTTGTAAGTTAACAAATAAGATTTATTTGGGAATATTTCATATGAATTATAATTAACAATAACTTAATTATCAAATTAATTTAATTAAATCTATTAAGAGAAAGAATGTGAATAAAGAAAACTTTAAATATTAATAATTTTACAATAATTTTCATAATTCAATTTTTTACTTTTTTAAAGATTTCAAACTCACAAAATCAATTAAGAAATACCGGTATTCATTTTAAAATTTAGTAGTGAAGTACATATTTCTTATTTTAACCAAAAATTATAAATCATCAACAAAATGAATTGTCCTCTAAAACAAAAATAATTAAATGAATATGTAATCTTCCTGTATTCTAATATGATATAAATTGTTACTTTTATTTTAATATTGTTTTATAATTTTATTATTAAAACTGCATAAAAATCATATTTATATACAATGTATATTTAATAATTTATAATGTAATATTTTTTATTCTAAACAACTTTATATCTTCAAAAAAATATTAATTTCTGGTCAAAATTCAACAACACTGAGTTATAAATTACTTATTATTTGTAAAAATAGCTAAATGTTTTAAAAACATATTATTAGAAGGAATGTTCCAAATATAAAACAATGAAACTAGATGATCATGCTAAGTTTTTAATTATTCAAAAATAAATAAAACAAAATAATATAAAGAATAACACATACAAAAAATTGAGTAAATGTAAAAGCATTATATATTATTTTACCTGGAATAATAGAGAGAAAAATAAACTAATAATATGCAATGCTAAATATGGAGATGATTATTTTTTATAAGAAACACATTACATTTCAATCACAAAAATTTCTGTACACTCTCACAACATATTAATTTTAATAAATTTCAGTAATTTTTTTTTTTTCAAAAAGTTCTTCAAATGAATACAGTATTCATATATAAGAGAGAATTTCAAAGCTGTAGAATTAAAAAAAATATTAAATAGCAATCTTCTTATAATGGCCATGTAGAACTTCAAAATTAATAGGCATAAACCCAGTATCTTTGATAAAAAGAAATAATTATATGAAATTTCAAAATAATATATTTTGTTCTTTGAAATGCTTTGCAGATAGCCTGATAGAAATATGGACAGAAAAAATATTTAAATAATACTACTATCATAATAAAATTTTTTTAATTATTATTTCAAATGAATATAATATCTTTCATGTAACAAACAGTTTCAAAGTTAATAATTTTTTCAAATTCCAACAATTTTATTTTGAATGACTACAATTTTGCAATGGGATTAATCAAATAAGAACTTCTTATTAATAGCATGCACTTTACAAAAAGAATAACTATTAAAATCTATCTCCTTTTTTTTTGTCCTTTAGCATTTAGTTCACAAGAAATTTTTCAAATAAAGTGATCATCATGATACTGCAAAAAATGATTAAAAATATTAAAATAAAATTTTTATATCAATATTTCCAACAGGAATATCAAACACCTGAATACTTGGAATTTAGTATAGTGAATCAGCTTATTATAAGATAACAATTAATAAAAAATTAATAAATTTAATAAAAAATTAATAAACTATAAATATATTTCCATTATCTGACGTATGATCAGTTTTTTTTGTAAAAATAATATTGATATAAAATAAAATATTAGATACATTATTTTCTTGATAAACAAAAACATTTAAATTTACTTTATAATGCAGCAAATATTCATTTTATTTATAAATTAACTATTAACAACATTTTATAAAGCAAGTTTTACAGAGATCCTCAATTTATGCAGAGAAACATTCAAAATTTCTAACTTTAATTTGAATCTTTCATAACTTATGTTTTTTTTTTTTTTTAATGTCAAAATTTCTAACTTTAATTTGAATCTTTCATAACTTATATGTTTTTTTTTTTTTTTAATGTAGTTAGAGATGCTCTAAAGGGAGCATCATCAGGCTGTTAGGGGAGGGATGAGTAATAATTTGTGATGATAAATGACATAGGGGAGGGAAGGAAATTGTGACATCACATTGCAAAAAAATAGTTAGTTTTTTACATTTCTATGATAAAAAAATATTTTTATTTTAATATTTAATTAAAATAAAAATTGCAATGTACTATATTTAGAGATGCATTTACTATAAAATGTAAGATATATATGTTTAGTTCTAAGATGCTTATATCCAGTTATTTGAACCTTTAATTAGAAGGTAAAGAATATATATAACAAAGTTCCAATGAAAATTAATTTCTATTTTTTACTATTTTATATATATTTTTTATTTAAAAAAAAATAAAATCAGAGAAAAATCAGAGAAATTTGCATAAAATCAGAGAAAAAATTTTTAAGTAGAAGGGAAGGGAGTTTTCAGATTTTTATCATCACAGTTCGAGGAGCCAAGTTGATGTGACAAAACATGACAAAGAAGAGGGAGGAGGTTAAAAAAGCTAAAAAATTAATGTTTGAAATAACCTTAGTTTGTGGATGCTCTCATAGACACAATACTATAAATGGAAATTCAGGTTCAAACCATCAACATTCAGAAAATTCAACAAATTTTTAAAAAAGAAACAACAATACAGTAATATTAAATAAACATTGTTTATTCTTTACTATGAAGAAAACATGCACTTTTGTCCTAGCCAACATTTTATATAGGCAAAAATAAAGAAAATGATAGATAAAAAAAGTGGAATATATGATGTATAGTACCAAAAGGTCATCTGGTTTGGACCCCTCCTGAAAAAATGAAAGTGTGGAGCTGGAACTGACCCTAGATCCTCCAAAATGATAAACTACTGCTTTACCATGAGGCCATTTGGCCAACCAAAGACTCAAGAATAAATAAAAATGATTATATTTGTTAATAAAATTAAATTATTTGTTCTTTTTATGAAAACAGATTTTTAATCAACAGTAAAATATATAAATTAAAAAATATACATATTGAGATAATGAAAAATTGAAATTGAACCTAATTTTAGATGGCTTCAATCCATAAACTTCAATATGATAAGTTATTTCTGAAACAAGTCTGTCAGTCATTGTTTCAAAGTCATCAAAGGTTTCTCCCTAAAAAAATATTAAAATTTTTTAAATATATAACAATAACAATAATGATATTTTTATTTATATTAGTTAAAAATACAACAAATACAAACAAATAAAATAAATGTAATTGAAAGTGTGATTATTCATACCTCCATATAGAAAAAATAAAATTATAAGTGACTATAAATGGTAAAGTTATCATATTGTGACCATGCCTCAGGTACTGCTGCTACATACAAGCAGCATTTAATGTAAAATCTTGCCTTTTTAATACAGACAGATATGATTTTAAATGAAACTCACTTTTAATGTAGTGAAAAATAATGCAAGTTCAATAATGATACTAAACACAGATATATTTTAATTGTGATAATACAAATTACATGAAATAAAACACAAAATAAAATAATAACAACAAGTATATCTGTATTTAGTATCATCATTAAATTTGCATTATTTTTCAATGAATTCTTTCATGATGAGTAGCATTTAATTATATAAAACTTTATTCACAATTCTAATGTTTTGAACTGTACAGGTAACTACAAAATTAATTCAGTTCTTTCACTACCAATTTTAGACCAAATAAATATCAAACAGCTCTAAGGCAGGAAACAATATATATATACTTTCATATTAAGTATTTTACAATATGCTAGAAGTGCTTTCGATTAAATTATAATCCTCATCAGCTGAATCAAGAATTCTGGAGTGTAACAGAAATTCCATAGAACGCCTTTGGTTTATTGAATACTATAAACATTGTTGCTATAGCAACCATTCTTTACAGTTTTTAGTCTTAAATTAAAGATTGATGTCGGGAGAACATCATTGAGATTACATTGAAGTAAGAATTCATGGCGTTCTTCCATTAAAATAAACTTTCTGACTTCTTTCCACTGTATTCTAGCTGGCTCAGCCATTAACTACAAAATTAATTCAGTTCTTACATTGCTAATTTTAGACCAAATAAATATCAAACAGCTCTAAGGCGACAATGTTTGTAATATTTAAAAAACCAAAGGCGTTCTATGGAATTTCTGTTACACTCCGGAATTCTTGATATAGCTGATGAGGATTATAATTTAATCTAAAGCGCTTTTGGCATATTGTAAAATATTTAATATTAAAGTATATATATTGTTTCCTGCCTTAGAGCTGTTTGATATTTATTTGTACAGGTAACCTTCATATAACATGATAGATAGGTTTCTAAAAACGTCATATTGTGTGAAACCATGATACATGAGACCTGGAATCAATACAAAAAAAGGGAGTTGCATTCCAAACCAATTAAAAACAAATAACTTTTTTAATTCCAAATAAGAAACTTAATTTTTATTAAGAATATTAATAATATGAAACATAAAGAAAGAAAAAATATATATTAAGACCCCAAAAAACCTATATATATAAAACAAAACAAAAGAAAAAGTATATAGCCTATGTAACAGTAATTTAATAATTATATCTTCTTTACTGCTGTTCAGTAGAACATTTTTTATTTTTAACAATATCAACTTCACTTTCTGAACTTTTACTGTATTTAAAATTTGTGTACTTTCTGCTCTCTTTACAAAATCTGTAATTTAACTCACTACAAAGCCATCATTCCTTAACACATATCCAAAAAAAAAATTATGAATAAAAAAAATTTATTTTTTATTTCACATTCCTCTATTGAAGAATAAAAACATTTTTTATCCAAGAACTGAATATTTGGAACACAAAATACTCAACGGTCAACAATTAACTCAATTTCAAAATCAATTCAATTAACTTAACTCAATTTCAAATTGAAATCAAAATTAGACTGCATATAGTTCCCTCTTATGGCAAACTAGAGAAATTGCATTTATGACTAATTTTAGCAAAGTATTTCCTAATGATTGCATTTTGTGTGTATTGTGTGTCCATAGTAGAGATTTATAAAAATTGATGAAAATGTTTTGTGTTGAAGGAGAATAAATGTAATTTTGTAAATGCATTAAATAAAAACCATGTTCTAGAAGAATCATGTTGTGTGAGGGTTTCCGTAATTTTCTAATTGTGTAAGAATGAATCTGTATTGTAGGAAACTGTTATAAAGGATTAACTGTATTTCACTATAATGAACTAATTTCAGTCCTCCATACAATTTTTTTTACACTGACATTTTACTGTATATATCAATATAAAGAAAACAAAAATTATGAAGATAAGAAGAACTTCTAAATGTGTCAATCAAACTGAATAATTAAACAATAGAACAAGTAAACAACTTCAACCACTTAGGCACATTGATAACATTTGATTTGAATGATATCCATATAATTAAATATTAAATGTAGAATATCAATAGGCTGGATTAAAATGTGTAACCTAGACAAAATCTAAAAAAGCAACAAAATCTCCAACAATTTAGATATAAAATTATTCAACTCCATGATTTATAATCCCCATTGCCATATATGATGCTGAAAAATGGACAATTAGAAAAACAGAAAATAGTTTATGAGCCTTTTAAATGAAGTGCCTCAGAAAAATTACAGAACACATTGGACTGAATGCAAGTCCAATCTACAAGTCTGCCAAGAAGTGAATCTGAAACATATTATCATTGATATTATAAAACAGCAGCAACTCCATTGGCTAGGGCATGTTATGCAAATGGAGCAGGAGCACCTATCACATATACTGAATGAAAGAAAAGTGACTTAAGGAAAAACACAAAGACATCATGGATGCAATCAGTCAGGGCAACAGTACACAAATAAATGATAGAACAAGCTTGAGACCAGAGGGTGTGGAAAAAGTTCATTCATGAAGGACTCAATCCATTTGTAGATTAGATGAGTAGAAGAGAGAGAGAGAGAGATTTATTCAGTTAAATTAAATATTTTGTAATTTTATGTTAAATGATTCCAGACTTTTGTTCAAATAACTATTATTAATTTTCAATAATAAAGCAATTATTTTTCTTTTATTTTTATTAATCAATCAAGTTATATATTTCAATAAAAAATTAATCACAAATTTAAAACTAAAATGGATTATTTTGAAATTTTTGAATAATTTAATATTGCCAATGCCTAACTGAGATTGAAACTTAATTATTAAAATAGATCTGATCATCTTAAACAATTTTTTGTGTCTCCTGTAAAATTTTAATAATATGAATCATTCCTTTCAATAATAATTGATTCATTTAAAAATTAAAGCCAAATCTTTTGATGTTCACAGGAAAAATGTATCTGATTAAATATGATTGTATTGCAAAAATAAAAGGCATAATTAAAAAAATAAAGCTAATAGAATATACAAAATCAAACTTATGAGGCTTAAATTGTTTTATCTTCATAAAATCCAAATAATTATATATAAAGTGCAAGAAAATTTTGTTTAATTGGAATAACTCAAAAGATAAAAATATTAAAAAAATATCTTTGAAATTATTACTTTTATAAATATTCTTAATATGAAAATTTGATATAAACCCTTTAATTTGCTAAAAATTTTTTATAAAATTCATCTTATATTTTATTCAATGAGATAAATCACTATTCAAATTTTTAAAATTTTATTCAATTTTCTCCCTATCGGCATATTTCCTTTAAACTGAATTTATTTTTGTAAAGATTTTAAAGAGAGTTGCATATTTTAATGTATATTAAAATAAAAATTAATATGATTAATATATTTATAACATATAATTTCTGCTTTTTTGGTATTAAATGTTCTTTAAAGACTACATAATCTAATCTACATTTAAATATTTTTCATTTTATCAATATAGATTAGATTTCTCACCAAATAAAGATCAAATTGAAATTATAGTGTAATTAGATATAAATATTTTATATTATGAGAAAAGCTTTTACGATTTTCAAATTTTATTAATGATTATTCCAGATATTTTCAAGTACAAATAATAATTATAATTATTATTAAAATCAATGACAATTACACTGTGAGGCCGCGGAGACCTCCAATTTTGTAATGGATTAATTCTTCTTGTCATGAAAATTGTGTTAATATAATTTGTGTTAATTTGTGTTAATTTTATTTCAATTTGTAATAATTTAATCAATTTATTTTGTAAAATAATACTTTCTTTTATTTTATATAATATTGTAACTTTGCACAAATCTTATCAGTTGAAAGCAAAGGAAACGCTGACTTAGCTTCCTTTTGATTCATACAGTCGGGTTGAAACCGCCCTGATAAGGAACAAAACAAGAAAGATGGCGGATCATCAACAAGGAAATTCCCACAGCTAACAGTAGAAATTTCGACATCAAAATGATGTCATAGTTGACTCAGAAGCCCCTCCTTGGCCAACACATAAAAGGCGAGGAGAGTGGCCGAGTCAGGGGGTTGCAACTTGGATGTGGACATCCAGAGAGATAACAAGTCCTCTCAACATTGCCATCCAGAGAGATAACAGAGTCCTCTCTGAGAAGATTCCCATCATCAAGGTATGTTAAAGGAGCGATACTAAGTCAACCCGACTGTCCGACTGCCAATAGCTAATAACATTTACGTTCATTATCGCGAATATCAAAATTGGGTAGGAGATTAATTAGATTTAAACGATTCCTTTGTTTTCTTTCCAATCATTTTATATCTTTTAGTTGTTAATAAATATTTCACTTATATATATAATAATATCCTCGTAAGTGTCATTCCTTCGACCCGGAGCCCGTGTGTCCTTACCCGCGAAGCCAATTAACCGCTCGGTGGATAAATAAATCCGTTAATCATAAATAGACAATCGTCGTTGAACACGCGATAAAACATCACATTATACATCGTGCTGGAGCAACACGATTTCAGTTAAACTGCTCCTGGTGTCAGTCCTGACGTTTGTGTTCGACAACGACGACAGCGACTCGTTGCGGCAGCCTCACAACATATTGAGTTTAGAAAAACCTGAATATATCAGAAATTTAAATGTGTTACTATCAAAATCAGGAAAATTTATTTTTGTGAACAACCACAAAAATTGATTTTCTTTATTCATTTATTATTCTAAAAGAATAATAAATGAATGAATCAATTATTAAAAATCAAATTTTTAATAAAGATTGTTGTAAGCTGTTGTTTTACATATTTTATGATACATCAGCAATTTGAGATATTATACTGTGCCAGGAGATAATAAATTGCAAGTTCATGTTACTGATATACTTTTACTAATATTTTTTAATATCCTCTCATAGAGAAAAAATTGTATTTTAATTATATTTATCAGTAATAATACTGTGGACTTCTGGGCGGAAATGGAAATGCGGAATAGACAGGTCTTACAACCTATGAGCAGTCCGTGTTTGACGCGTGAGTAAGGATGACGAACGAGGCAATACGACAACTCAAAGAATTGAGACGGAGAACAACATTGAAATTAAATTCAACAGCTTCTTTTTTATTATTTAACAAAAAACACACATAAGAGAGATTTATATTTACAAGCGTCACGTACCGACAATGAGAGATAGATACCTGTATAAACACAAAACTTTGATTCCGATGACTCTTGAGAACGAACTTGAAATTTCACACACAGTCTTTAGTCTCTTTGTAATAAGTCTTTAGTCCTGTTGATAAACACCAAAAACAACACAGTAATTGGACGATAGAAGGAAAATGATGTTTACTAATAAGCTTCCCCGAAGCCTTACTTAGTAATGAAAAGATTGGTCATTGAAGGAATAATCCCCACAGATGTAGAAGTCGATAATTTGGACAATATATTATTTGATATACAGAGCTAGAGACAACAAACTAACAAGTCGAGACATAGAACCAAAAAAGCACATCGACTTTCATCGCCCTAGCTCTTTTATTCACCTAACCTCTTCCTCACCTTTCCCAGGGAGAGGTTGTCTTACATAACTTCTAGATAGTTCCAAACAGCTCAGGTATCGACTCTTAGACTTTACAATGACACCTGAATAAACTATCTTAAATTTATTACCACGAAAGAAATAATAACGATATCGATTACATCCTGTTATTTTGTTTCAACATCGTTATCACATTCTTTAACTCAACTTCGTGACAACGGGGAAGTTGTCGACCCTACAACACTCCCTTTTTTCTAAAATGATCCATCCCTTTGGGGATAGATGCATTTTCACAAATTTTTACTAATAATTACCTTAATATAATTCTTAATAATTTACCTTAATTATAATTCTTAATAATTTTACCTTAATATTATATCAATAATATTATAGAATAATTTTCATCTTAATAACATAACAACAAATGTGTAGGTAACTCTCTCTTTACATAATAAATTGATAAAAATCTCTCCATAATTTGGAATGTACGCGACAAGTGGTAGTTAAAAATTTATTACCACGAAAGAAATAATAACGATATCGATTACATCCTGTTATTTCGTTTCAACATCGTCATCACATTCTTTAACTCAACTTCGCACCAACGGGGGGTTGTCGACCCCCTACAATAGAGTACCATATTTTCCAGTATAATTTATTATTAAAATTAAAATTTGATTGAAAAGTCATCCACAAGTACAATATTTTAATAATTTTTGAATTATTTACTAAGTAGTAATTATTTGGAAGAAATGATAAATTATAGAGACATGAATTAAAGAATATACTGTAATATATATGAGAAAAACCACTTGCTTTTATATATTAATGGAGTTCTTAACAAACTAAATTAAAAATTCACAGCACTTCTAGCAGTAGAGTATCAAACTAAATTAATTAGTTAAAATACACGCAAACGTTTTTGATGTGAAGCGCATCGAAAATGTTTGCATGTATTTTAACTAAAAAATTTAGTTTGATACTCTACTGCTAGAAGTGCTGTGAATTTTTTATTTAGTTTGTTAGGGTTTTAGCAATATAATAGTAAAAGTTAGAAGTTCTTAACAGCACTAATAGCAAGTAACAAATAAATTTTACTTTCGTAAAACGCAATCATTATAGTTAAAAATCATAAAATCTGTAATCTTTATTAATTAAAATGAATAATAAACGATAATTGTTTATATATTTATGTATCGGCGCTGAGGGAATCGGAAGTGTTGATTCTACTGTAGGTTCTACTCTTTGACGACCAACTTCCTGTTCCATCGAACTAGCCATTCAAGGTCGTTACCTTAGCAACCTAACTTCAAATGTTGAGGCAAAGTTCAATTTAACATCATCTTTTTGAATCTCTTTTAATTTCTATTTATTTCAACCTGTCTTAGTCTATTTTTTATTTTTCTGTTACTAATTCATTGTTTTATACTTTCTATTCATTTCTATATTTTTATTTATTTCTGTTTTCTATATTTATTTATTTTTCTATTGCATTAGCTCCTTATGTCTTATTTTAATTTCATTCTTTATCTCCATATTTTCGATTTATTTGTCTTTTGATTAAATTCACTTAGTATGTGTGCCTGCTTTGTAGCGTACATCGACTATTTGCGGCGTTTCTATCTTTTTTTTGTAGCGGCGCACCTAATCTTGTACCCACTTGGCTTTGTGTTGTGACCTTTGCTGAATCATAGGCGGTTGTGTCTCGGCTATATATCTTGGCGGCGGAGGTGGTTTGTGATACCTCATACTTCTTTGTCCTATTGGCACGCTACAACCCTGTGATTGTAAATTGTTTACTGGGGATTCGTCCCAATAGTTTCGGACCCAATGATTATTAGACCTATTCTTAAATGTATTCTTATTTTGTGGCGGCTGATATTGTTCCGTCCTTCTGATTCCAGCAATATTATGTCGTTATGGTGAGGGTGAATTATATTACAAATTATTTTGATATCTCGGTCGCATTCTCGACGAATTCGATTGTTTTACTATTCTTTCTTCTAGTTTATTTACTCTATCATAAAGTTGTTCGATTGCCGCCTTTAATTCAATCAGGATCTGATTTGTATGTGTTGTCTTGTTGGGCTTTGGTTCGCAATATGTATTGACCGCTGCTGTGTCCGGCTTTGGTTCTAACTTGTTTAGTCTGTCACTTATCTGTTTAATTGCCACCTCTGGCTCTCCTGTTTTGTCAGTGGATGGGTCGGCTATTCCGAGCCCAGCTTCTTTGGTACCCACTTCATCCTACCCTATTATCCTTCCAACATATGGTTGGGGTTTTGCAATCACTTTGCTCGATTAGTTCCTCACGTGTGGCTACTAATAATGCTTCGTCAAATGTTTTTGGATCATGTGACATGACAGCTCGCTTAATCCTATCATTTATCCCATTAAGAAATTGCATGCGGAGACGTTCATCTGTTTCTTGTCTCTGACAAGACTATATTATTGTTTTCTCTTGCTCGCTTGTACTTGCAACTTTAATTAGCATGCCCGTGGCCAACGATTGTAATCTAACAGTGAACGTTTGCACATCTTCACCTCTCTGTTTGACGCAAGTGTGAAACTGCTGTAAGCGGATGGTATATGGCACTCTTATGAACCTTTTTGTCATTTGCGCTTTAAAGGCTTTGTAATCTGTAATATCTTTCATCTTGAAATCTCGCCATGCATATTCCCTAGCGATCCCGCTTAGTTTACATTTGCTACAGCTAACTTCTGGCGATCCAACCACAACACCAGTGTCGCTATCTCATCTATTGTATCAAAGAAATCATTTATCCGCTGTGCCGGCTCTCCAGAAAAGGAGGGCATCATAGCCGTTAAGGCGGAAAAAGACCCAGGGGTTGAAGAAGTGATCTCCGTCCTTTGTGAGTTGGCCTCGCTGATCATCTTGGAATTTTTCTTTTTCTCTCAAAAAACATTTTTTTTTCCGCTCCTATTTCCGTCAATTCTGAGTCCACTAATGTGGAATTCAAATCCCACTCCTGACACCAATTGTGGACTTCTGGGCGGAAATGGAAATGCGGAATAGACAGGTCTTACAACCTACGAGTGGTCTGTGTTTGACGCATGAGTAAGAATGACAAACGAGGCAATACAACGACTCAAAGAATTGAGACGGAGAACAACATTGAAATTAAATTCAACAGCTTCTTCTTTATTATTTAACAAAAAACACACATAAGAGAGATTTCTATTTACAAGCATCACGTATGACAATGAGAGATAGATACCTGTATAAATACAAAACTTTGATTCCGATAACTCTTGAGAACGAACTTTAAATTTCACACACAGTCTTTAGTCTCTTTGTAACAGTCTTTAGTCTTGTTGATAAACACCAAAAACAACACAGCAATCGGACAATAGAAGGAAAATGATGTTTACTAATAAGCTTCCCCGAAGCCTTACTTAGTAATGAAAAGATTGGTCATTGAAGGAATAATCCCCACAGATGTAGAAGTCGATAATTTGGACAATATATTATTTGATATACAGAGCTAGAGACAACAAACTAACAAGTCGAGACATAGAACCAAAATGCGCATTGACTTTCGTACCAATTGTGGACTTCTGGGCGGAAATGGAAATGCGGAATAGACAGGTCTTACAACCTACGAGTGGTCTGTGTTTGACGCATGAGTAAGAATGACAAACGAGGCAATACAACGACTCAAAGAATTGAGACGGAGAACAACATTGAAATTAAATTCAACAGCTTCTT
>AYEL01028232.1:0-27973 GCA_000484575.1 Olivierus martensii | reverse complement strand
CTTCCAAGGAGAAAAATTTTATTATTATTCAAATTTCAATAGCAATAAAATAAATCATGTAAAATTTTAAAGGACATGCATTTCTCTTTTCAGTGTATTAAAGTTGCTAATTGTTATCTCAGTTGTTGATATTGTAAATTGTAACAACCTATACACAGTTCAAATTTTGGATAATATCTATTAAAAATTGTAAGAAAGTATGGGCCAAAGTGCTATAATTTTAATATAAAGTAGCCAGAGATTTACCTGTAATAATAAAATATTAAAGTTAACTATGCAGGAGTTGGAGTCAGATCTTACAAATTTTTGGAAGTCGGAGTCGGATTTTTTTAAAAGGTGGAGTCGGGTGTCGGAGTCGGATTTTTTTTTAAAGTGGAGTCGGAGTAGGATTTTATTTGACAGGTGGAGTCAGAGTCGGAGTCGGATCATTTACTATCCAACTCTGCAACACTGTATAAATCAAGGAGATAGATATCAGACTGCAGATATAGTAGGGAACTGAGAATGATTTTTATTTGAAAAATGAGAATTAGTTTCTTCGGCCAAACATAATTAGAGTAGTGATTGTGTTTTCCCGAACCTTTTGCTTTCTCGAGATTCGAGAATTCTTAATTAATAATTTATTTATTTCTCGAGATTCCCTTTCAAAAATTCTTGAGAATCTCGAGATTTCAATAAAAATGTTTAATTAAAAAATTATCTGTTTTTTGATGAGGATAAAAACAAAACGAGGCAGAAAAATTTGTGCAAAATGAACACAAATAATATTTTAATTATATTGAAAAAAATAGATCACATTTCAATAATATTGAAAAAATAATTGTATTTGTTTTATAATTAATGACAGTTTTTATTAAAATACCTACACCATACACATAATCTATTTGTTTATCTGATAAAGGGTCCTGTGTTTGGATACAAAAATTCCATTTCTGGAATTTATGTAGACCTACCTATATGAGCTTTTTAGCCTATACCACTGCTTATATTTTACACGTTCACTAATGACTATCTAGGGATTCTAGACCAGTGGTTCCCAACTTTTTTGACCATGCTCACCTAAGCATTTCTAAAATCCTGATGTTCCCTGTGACAGAATTATTATTATTCAAAAAGTGAATACCTATTCATGTGGAGAAAGCCTAAAAGGCCATTAACTTGATCTGAATCAGCTTCCAAAGAACATGGTATCCATGAAAAATAAAAAAAAGGAAAGGACAATTGAAATACTGAGGAAGAAATTACTAAGAAATTGTTAAAAAAAAAATAATAAATAATAATATAAAATGATATGAAAAAACAGCAAATAAAGTTCAAAATCACCATGTACAGTGCAGTGCAAAAAGTTTTTCCTATAGGTCAAAGTTGTTCGGCTTCCTTACACTAGTTCAATCCAACGAGATTGCTTTTTCCAGGCATCCATTCGAAAACCTTAATGTGGGACGATTCCATTAAGGTTTTACATTAGCGTCGGGGGGGTAGATAAGTTTTACATCACGTGCTCAAATATGTTGACAGTAAGATAATTTCTGATTGTTCTGTAGGGAATTTTTGTGTTATTAATAATAAATTAATCTATTTTGTTACTAATGTAACAGAAATGGTGCACAATATCGATATAATTATATACGTAATCAAGAGATAAGTCGATGCACTGCTCCCTATGGATGAATACGGAAGTGACTTACAAGTGTGAGCGAAAGTTATTTTCTTTTGACTGCAGAAAGAATTACGAGTCTCATTTTTTGTGTATATATGAAATAACCAACGACAGTTATGCCCAAACCAATCGACACAATAGTATTAGAAAGTTAATTGTTCAGCACTGAGAGGAAGGGAAAAGTGTAAAACGAATTGCCGAAATGTTTAAAATAAGTACACAAACTGTAATAAATATCTACAAAAATTATGAAGAAACAGGATCCATTTCTGCAGGGAATCAGCAGGTAGACCAAGATTGACAACAGCCGAAGAATATGAAAGTTTGAGGCAAACTAGCAAAAAAAGTCCCTTTAAATTGGCCAGTGACACAAAAACAGAAATTGCACTATCTGTCTCCATAGACACTTTTAATATAAACATGTAGTGTTCACTTTTAACATGTAGTGTTCTAAATATAATTGTAAACAAATAAGTTTAATTTGTGGATTAAGTTATTAATAAAATATTGATTGATATGACTCGAGGGTTGTGCCGGCAAGACGGAATTGAGATCTTTCGACAGGTCTTGCAGAGATTTTGATTTTTGCAAAATAGATTATAGATGATAATAGATTTAATAAAACAAATTACAGATTTTACAAATAGCTAATAGATCTTATAAAATGTTACATTTTCAGCAAGATTGTCGAAGAGCCAGGGCGGTCCTTAAATCATACTGGCCAATTGTTTCAGAAACCTAAGTATTTGAACCTTCTCATTCATATAATGATCAATTATAAATATTATAAAATAATAAACTTTATTTTCACCTATTGGCATACTATGATCATAATGAATACGCTATATAGGCAGCTCTCGTTTTTCGAGAGGGATGCATTTGTAGAGGAGGAGGTCCAAAATTATTCCAAATACAATGAAGTGACTACGGATGTTTTCCAAACGTCCAAAAAATATATAACTTTAATACAAATATATCGCAAATATGTATTTCCATATGAACTATTACAGGTAATATAGTTTAACTGATATATCCATTTTAATACAGAGGAAACAGTAAGTACTAAACATGCATAATTTCTGTTAACAGATTAAATGAAGCAGATTTGAGAGGTTGGAGAGCTGCCAAAAAACAACTCTTAACTACAAGAAACATGATTGACCGCATAGAATTTGCATATCAGTATCAACAATGGAACAATTCAGACTGGAGTACTGTAGTGTTCTCAAATGAAAAGTCTTCAGTAATGATGGAGCTGGTGATGTGGGTACACCGGCCAAAAGAAAAAAGATATGCTAGCCCATACGTTTATCAAAAGAGAAGGAACTGCAAATTTTCTATAGGTGAGTTAGTCACATATGCATTCCATTTCTTATGTATTACTCTAGCAACTAGTTTGCTATAAGTGATCTTATAAAATTACTTTCCTGACAATTTAAACACAATAGTAACACAGCTTCTTATGCTTCCTATAATTTTGCAGAGCAGACTTTCCTATAACAACATATGCCCATCAGACATTTATTTTCGCTGCTATATGAATTAGTATAAAGTTTTATTAAATATCAAATATAAATACAGTATTTTACTATATATTTACTAACCAATCTCTGTCAGTGGAGAACTGTATGTATTATCATACCAATGCTTTCAAATAAAGTAAAAGTATTAGAGGTTAGAATACATTATATTATTAATATAAACGGTAAAAATTCAATTGCCGCTATAAATTAATATACAGTACTATTTATACTTATCAAAAATAAGCATACAAGTAGCAATGTGAATTGAATACATAGCTCCCTTAACCAATGACAATTATTAAATAAAAGGTATTTGTTTCAAAAAGCTTGCCTTTACTGGATAATTCTTGGGAGTAACGGACGGTCTTAACTACAAGACGTGTGCATATACTAAAAAAAAATTCTGTTATAAATTGTTTGAGGATTGCTTTAAACATGACGCGTTTTTTGCGAAAACCCTCAATCAAAACACTACATGTGTATATATATTTCCGTTAAGTGATTCTGAAAGAAGGCAGAGCTTTAAACGTTTTTGCGAACATTTTAACTACGTAAGTAATCTTGTGTCATTTCTGATACATGTCAGAAATTAGGAAGTGCATATTTATAATTTGCACTTCATAAAACATCAGTTCTAATCCATCTGCAGCTATGTCTTATCCAATTGTAAAGATTGACGAAAAAGAGCACGTGTTTCTTGATAATTTAAATAAAATGTTTCTCTTTTACAGTTTAAATGTGCTTACTTTTCATGAGCGAATCATTTAGTAGTATCATTCCGACGTAGCCAATCACGACATTGCAACAATTTTCTGCTAGCAAATCATTGATTGCTGTATTCTTTACCATCTGCCAATAAGTTCAAAGTTTCATGCGGTATTTATCATGATGATTGCTGTATTCTTTACCATCTGCCAATAAGTTCAAAGTTTCAAGCGGTATTTATCATGGAAGACCAATGAGCGAAGTGAACATACGATAACGATATTGTTTCGCAACCACTTACGTTTAAAAGCACAGGTTAGACATGTGAATGAATTCAGGCAGTGAAACTCCTCATAATGATTGTCTTTATTCGTGTATAGGTTTTTCTATGAAAAACGCAATGATACAAGTTAACTATTCTAATTACATAATACCCATCCAATAGGGTATTTAAAAACATTTAATTGCCTCGGTAAATTAGATCTTTCACTAAATATGTTAGGCCAAGTTTTAAGCTATTCGAAAACACAGATAGGTATGCTCTGTTTATTACATCACTAGCGATAAGGGCAAAGGGGCTTTATATGTTATTTGTTGCATATGAGGAAGGGGAGTGATATATCTTCGTATTGAAGCTATTCAAAAATTGTTGCATGAAAGTTTTGTTCCAAATATTTTAATTTGGACAATGTTGAAACATAAAAAAAATAACCTGAAATCTCATAGGTATCGTGATGTAATGTCTGCCAACACTTTTCATTGTAAATAAAAGACATCATTATGTTCATAATAACGATACTTTGAATTTACTACCATGTATTTTTACATAACGTTTGTAATAGCAGAACATAAGCAAATTTTTGCATTAAACAACTAATAGAGGTAGTCAGTTGTAAAGAAATGTTATGGTGAGGGAGAAAAATGTGACTAAGTGCTACTGGGGAAAAGCGGGGGGAATTGTCATATTCGAGATCAATTCTTATAAGTTTATACATAATCTGTTTTCTGATTATAGATACTTTTTCATGTTCATTGAGTAATAACTTTGTTTATTTTTGGAAAATCATCCAATAGCATCCAGATTATACAGTGTATTATTTATTAGTTTGTTATGTATATTTTATAGTATGCAAATAAGACAAATTAATAATAAGAAACCCATATTTCAAGTAAAAATAAGTGAACAGGTTTTGGATAAACATTACTTCTAATATCAGTATATAAATGATTCTTATCATTGATATCTGTTACCTGCAAATAGTTTTGTCACAGAATTTTTTGCATATTTAAAATAAAACATTTTTATCATTACAGGTTTGTGAGGATGGATGACTTCGGCTGGACCAGGTGAACTGGTCCGAATTGATGGTAATCTTATGGCTCTTCAATATATCGATATTTTGGAAAACAAGAGAATGTTATTTGGAGACAAGGTGGTGTGTTTTGTGCAGGACAAGTCGCCAATTCATACGGCAGGCATAACAAAGAATTGGCTAACAAATCAAGAAAATGTAAAGGTAATTGACTGGCCAGCTACAGCAACTGATCTTAATCCGATTGAAAATTTGTGGGCGGATTTAACCACACCTACATTAACAGGAAGCACACCGGACGAATTATGGGAAGAAATTTGTGTAAAATGGGAACATTTCTGACAAAACGATAAATGTCAAATTTTAGTGGAAAGCATGCCGAAAAGATTGGCTCAGGTTATTGAAAATGGATGTTTTTTGGACAAAGTATTGAAGTTAATGACAATTTTTAATATTGTTTGTTGTCACATTTTTATTACTATGTTTTATACTTCTTGTTATATTTTATCAGCTGCAATTAATCCTCAAAAAGTCTTGAGGAATATTTATTTTGTTGTTCAAATAAAACATCTGTTATAACCATCATCTGCATTTATTTTGGTTATGTAAAATAAAATATCTGGTATACACATGAACTGTAAGCGTTGAAATAATTTGCATTTTGCATTCTTACGCAATTATTTATGGAGATTCATATATAATAATATTTTCATTATCATTGATTTATAATTCCAATTAACAGTTAAATTAGAGATGATTTAAAATTATTTAAGAGTGGAATGTAAAGTTTGGGAAAGTAATTAAGAAATTATTGAAGTTTATGGGAAAATTAATATATAAAAAGGTTTAATAATTTAAAATAATTTAAATAAAATGTTTCGGAAAGAAATAAGAGAATTGTAAAAAGAGAAATCTATTATTATTAGATTACTGAAGAGGAGTACAGGAATATTTGAGTTGTTACTCGAAATGCATTTATAGAAAATAAAAAATAGTTAAAAAAAATCTGCAATGTTGTGTGAAAGCTATGAATTTATTGGAATTATAAATCAAAACTTAAAAGATTATAATTGGCTAGGACTAAAAAGAGAATACGACAATATTTCTATTTATATGGTAATATAGTTGGTAATGCACTTTGATTTTCGTAGAAATGACATGACAATTTGCTATAAAGTGTAGACATTTCAGTCTGTAGAAAAATTCTGTTCAAATGTTGAAACCTTTTGTAGTTCAACACCCTACTTCCAAGTATGTGACAGGATTAAAGAGTGATAAACTAATGAAAATATCAAAATTATAGGCTAATCATTGATTTAAAAAAAATAAATATTATCGGAATGAATAAGACCTTTCTCAACTTTTATACATGAAGTGTTGAGAAGAACATGTGAAACAGTAAATAGACACTATAAATGTTAAAATTTAATCAGGATTTTTGTTTGAGTTAATCCAAGAAAGCAGTTATCGCAGCTGATAAATATTTTATTATATATTTATCCCAATGACTTCAGTGATTCTAATACTAATTCGAATAGCGATTCTAAAAAGAGGATGAGCAACAATTAAAAAGAGAGAGTCAATCACAGGGCGTGGAACAAAGTGTCTCTAAAGAGGAGGAGCTAATTGGACAAACATGTGAGAAAAGTGACCAATATGCGATAGTAGAGTAAAAAAAATATATATATATAGATAATTAACAAGGCAGATTTACCAGTTTTCATTTTTTTTTGGTATTTTTCCGAAAAAAAGCTTTAAATTTATCGATAAATTTAAAACTTGTAATAAAAATAGATATTGATATTTATCGATATATTTATTTTTAATACAAGTTTTGAACAATTCTATTTTTCAATGATGTGAACAAAAGAGAATATCCATATTTATCAATAACCTCTTTTTGTTCAAATCATTTAATATTCTTTACTCGATATCAATATCGAGTAGAGAATATTAAATGTTTTGAAGAAAAGTTGATTTTAGTAAAAGTAATGATGATACAAATTATTAAATACTTTATTAAAAACTAAAATATAAAATAAAACGACGACACAAAAATTAAAATGTAAAGTTTTTAACACTCAAATGAACAAATCAAATTGTATACTTGGCTGAAAAAAGTTTTAATTTTTTTTTATGGTGTCCTTTACATGCAATGTTTAAATTTAAATGAAACTGAAAACACGATAAAGAACAAAAAAATATTTTTCCACATGGGATTCGAACTCGGCTATTCGGCGCGGTAGACAGAGCTTTAATGATAATGCTGTCAGCCGCCGTTGGTTATTCGTTAATTTAGGCTTTAAGTTAACAATGCTGCTGTGAATCGCTATCGCTTATTCTTGTCAGCAGAAAGCACGTGACGAGCACATCCCACGCGTATACCTGCCACCCTATTTTCATTCAGAAGGGACAGGTCAATTCTGATCTACCTTGATTCTCGGTACAAGTACCTGATTCTGCAACTGATCAACTTCCGGCAAGCACAGTTCCTATGAGGCAGAGGAAAAACTTTTTGCACTGAACTGTACATTCTTATTTTAATTTTAAAAATGTGTATGTCACAATATACATTTATATAATGTATATGAGGCTCCTAGACCCATAAGAAATGCAAAAAATTCACTGTTAATAACTCATTTTCAAATTGCCTCCCTTAAAAATCAAATTGCCTCCTTATGGGTAGGGCAATTTGATTTAGGAAACTAGGCAATCACTTAAGGTGCAAGCCATGAAGAGGTGCAAAACTTCAAATTATGCTTTAGGTATAGATTCTTTTTTCTTATCCTTCATACTATTTTACTATTTAACTCTTGGTTCTATTTTGTTCCTTACCTAAATGATTCGAACTTACCGCTATTCAAAAATTCGTTTAAGATAAATATTTTAAAACATTAACATTTTAAAGTATTTTTTTTTTTTTTTTTTTTTTTTTTTTTTTGAGAAGTTTAACAAATGTGATATTTAGTTTTAGAATTATTATTTTTGTATAGTTTGAATTAGATTTTTAATTTAATTAGTAGTAGCTGAATCAGATATATTCTTAGAAATACAAAATGATAATTTTATCTGCATCAGCTAATTTTAATTTAAAAAATAAAGTGCCTCCATGTTACAATATGTTTTATACAGTATATGCATGCTGTTACATCATATTGTTATTAGAATTTTTAATATTTAATTAAAATTCATTCTACTTATTTATTGATTATAAAATAAAGTTATAATTTTTAATTTTAAAAGTTATTTAATTGTTTTTTTCTCATATGAATAATTGTTTCAAAATTAAAATAATTCAAATATTATATGCGTAATCTTATGTTTTAAAATTGTATCATTTACATTAATTTAATAATTACAATAGTAATAAAAATTATTTGCTCAATTCTCTATATTTTTTGAATAATATATAAAATACTGTTATTTTTCTATATGATGTTATTAAAATGTACATTTCAATGGCAATTCTATAAAATAAAAAATTATATATTTATTAACTGTATCTGTAAATTTTATAAATGATCAATAAGTATCAAATCATAGAATCACTATAGTTTAAATTATAGGTCAATTTTGATTGGCTTGTTGAAGAATAGAGCAAGATATTTTAAGTAATAAAACTGAATTTAAACAGTCATATTTCATTATTATTAAAATTACAAGAGTTAAAATAATTTTGATTATACTTATTAATTCAATAATCAAGAATATCTCTTAAAAATGATTTCTGAATACAATAAACTCTCAAAAATCTGGAACACTAAAATCTGATACCTTTTACAAAAAATTTCCAATTTAATTAATTAAAAAATATCCAATACTTTTGATTATTCTGTTTTATTATTTTAGAATTTTTTTACTTTAATTGTTGCCAGAAAGTATGCATTCCTAGCAACATTACATAAGTCAAATTTACCTATGATAAATAATTTATTTCATTATTATTATATTGAAATTAAAAACATTATAAAATTATACGCTATATGTATAGTTTGCATACAAGGCAGGAAATACGATATGATTCTTATAATACAGATGCACAAGTACAGTTTATATCACATTATGATAGTTATTACAGAATATAACTTCAATAGTTGACTCTCCATATAGTAACATTATTGATGATTCAATAATTCTTGTTATAGGAATGTCATACCAACCATTGCAATTCTACTGTATAAATTGCATTACTGCATTATATTCTTAATTATAATTTTTTAAATATTTTGCATGCCAAAATATATTACATAAGATGAATTTGCACAAGTTGGGGAATTCCTATATATATTATTTTATACTAGGATTAAATAAAATATGAATTATGTAGCATTTAAAATTACCAGTTAAGTCTATAATAAACAAATTGTTATGTTATTTCAATAATAAGTTCTGTTTTATGATAAATATAATTACTTATGAATTATTGGAATCTTGATTCAGAATTTGAATTTATATTAATTTAAAAAATAGAATTATGGAATGAATTGAAGTGATAGTTAAATATAGATCTATTATTTATTATATCTATAAATATATATCTATTATTTATGAGCTCTTCATAAGATATCTATCAAATTTAAAAAATTTATTTTAAATTTGATGTACAGTAGCTCCTTGTTTAATATGGAGGTTAAATTCCTGAAAATCGTGACTGACTGAAACCAAAATTCCCATTGACCTAATAAGTCAAATTACATTCCTAAAAATTTTGATATTAGAAGAGATATTTGATAATTTTTCTCATCTACACACTCTTCAAACTAAACCGAATAATACTAGCTAAACCTCCCCTGATGCCACTGTAGCCTTGATTTGAAAATTAATCATGAAAAGTTTAATTCAGACTTATTCCACTAGGGGAGTTTGGCTAGTATTGGTTTAGTAAACTTTAATTATAAAATTTTACATAGCAATTATAAATATCATGCCTTATGGATAAAAAAGATTATTTTTTAATAAAAGACAGCTTAGAATTTACAGGTGTTATATCTATGATTAATTTTTTTTAATTCCAATTCTCAATTATTTATTAATCACTAAGCAACTGTGCCACTCCAAGCTATATCACATGGTGTTAACATGTGGATATTAATAAAATGTACGGTATGGAGATAAAAGAGTTCAGCATGAATTCTTCATATAAATTTTTCAAGGAATGGGTTTCTAATTTGATCTCAAGTCCTCTGATTGGAAAACCAAAGCTTTTCATTGGCCAATCTATCAAATGTCCTTTGTGTTGTATAGTTTAATTAATATATTGTTCATAAACAATATTGTATACTGGAGTTAGCGTTTATTATATAAAACATGGTTACCTTGTTTTCTATAACTACTATAGGTTTTTACCTCATTTTCTCTCTATTAAAAGGGAAAATGTAAGAAAGTAAGGCTTTATTCCATTTCACTGCCTTAAAATCTTTAATTTTTTTAATTAATTTAGTTTTTGCTGGTAAGGTAATAGTGAAAGACATTAAGTGAAACAGCATTAAATAAGGACTTACTGTATATTATTCTAAGCATTCATTAGTAATTATTGTTTTTTAACTAATCCATTTGAATTATAGCAAATTTAGATTAAATCTGTCTTAATATAAATACATGTATCTAATTATAAGTGTTACTTTTTTTTAAATTAATTAAGCAAATTTAAAAACAGATTATCATTAATTAATGTTATATGTATTAAATAACTATTAAACAAATACTAAGCACTCACAAGCAGACCAATATTTTAAACATAATCATTTAATCAGAGTAACGTTTTCGGCTTCTACGCCATCATCAGCTCTTACAAACACATAATGGAACATAATACAAATGCCACAGTTCTAGAACCACAAAAATAATATTAAGAACTAAAATACAAAAATTTTAAAAACATTCCAAAGAATTCTACATTGATTTTAAATACCCAACAGGGTCTTACAAATAAGGCTAAAGTCTAATCAAATAAAACTAATTTAAAATTATATTTATGCGTAGAAAAATTCTTTGGAATGTTTTTTAAATTTTTGTATTTTAATTCTTAATATTATTTTTGTGGTTCTAGAACTGTGGCATTTGTATTATGTTCCATTATGTGTTTGTAAGAGCTGATGATGGCGTAGAAGCCGAAAACGTTACTCTGATTAAATGATTATGTTTAAAATATTGGTCTGCTTGTGAGTGCTTAGTATTTGTTTAATAGTTATTTAATACATATAACATTAATTAATGATAATCTGTTTTTAAATTTGCTTAATTAATTTAAAAAAAAGTAACACTTATAATTACTGTATATAATTGATATTATTTAAACACAAAGAAGTCTTATTCTTAAAAGATGTATTACTTATATTATATGACTAATGATTCCATTAAATAATATCTGGATACAGTATATTTATAAGTTTTTCTTGTAAATATACTGTATCCAGATATTGTTCTATTCCAAAAACTAAAGCTGTAGATATTCTGTTCTCTAAGTAAAAATTTATAAATTTATTCAATCAGCATGATCACAGATGTGAATGTTATATTTGATCTAAAATGTGATGTTTATCAACAACTGGAAATCAGATTAAAATTATTTTCCAAAAGATAAAAATACACACATTTCTCATTAATTCCAATATAAAAATTTCCAATTAGTTTTTGGATTCAGAAAATCTCTGCAATTTTATTTATTGATGTTAAAATCAAAAATAATTTTTAATAAAATAATAATTATTTAATAAATAGTTTATGATGATTATTATCTATTTAGCCTGTTTCTTGTTATTCAATTTTTAATTTTCAGCATTTAACTACTAAGTTAGTTTTAAATTTAAGCTTAATACAGTAATAAGCATACCAATCATTATGGTTTTAGTTGTTATTTAAAAATTATAAAATTTTTATCAAATATTTTCTTAAATTTATACAATTTTCAAAAACTTTCTGATAAATTATTTGAAAAAATAAACTTAATTTTCTGAAAGTTAGAATTTAAAAAAATTATTATTAATAAAAATTATTGTACTTTTACTACACTGCCAAGTTTTACTATAAAAATAAACATTAAACAGCTCTATGGCAGGAAAATATACTTTAATAATAATTTTACAATACTTTAGTAGCGCTTTCAATTAGTGAAAATCCTCATCAGCTACAACACAATATATTTTTAAATTATTATTATTTGTTAAAAACACAGTAATTATAAATTTTAATATGATAATCATTTTAAAAAAGCCAACAGATACAAAATAATTCACTTATTTAAATGATTATATTGGTTAATTTAGCATATCTGAAATAGAATGACAAAATATTATCATAGTTAAAATTTGCATAGAATAAATTCATAGTAAATATCTCCATAATTTGAGTATATCTATCATATCTTGAATTTGTACAGAATAAATTCATAGAAATTTGAATTTGGATAGAAAATATATCATATTAGACATAGTCTACATCTAAGTAATGTTAAATCATTATTTTATGAAGTTAATTAGCTTTATATAGTTGCAAAAGATATAATAGAGGAATTCAGATTCCTATTAAGCTCATATTTGTTTAAAGTATACTCCAAGATAATACTGAATGAGTTTTATTTTATATAAATTATATCAAAATTTTTATTTTGTAAATAAGTGCGTGAACTATATATTTTTTATAAAGAGATGCATAAATAAATTCAGCAAACTTCTCATAATATCCAGAAAATGTTTTTAAAATTTATATTATTTTAAATATCTTTTAGAATCTGCAAAGAAAATTTTCCTACTTCAAATGCTGGAACATTATTAAATTTAAGAAACTTTCTAATCATATATAGCATATTTAAAGATTACTATGAAAGAAATTTACCTCTTTTTAAAATTTCAGACAAATGTCTGAATCAGTAAGTTATAAAAGAAAAAATCTGTTGCATAGCTACAGTTTTTTATATAGAATTAATAATTTTAAAATTAATATTTTTAAAGTAACTATAAATTGTAAAGCAATTTATTTAAATACTGTACTCTCAACAAACAGAAAATAATTTTCTTATGTTTTCATACAAGCTATTTAACTTATTTAAATCTTTTTACAATATTTTGTATTTTAACTTTGTACTGTAGGGATTCTTAAAATGCATTTACTGTATGTATGTATATATATATTTATACACTATAGAGGGGGATATATATATATATATCCCCCTCTATAGTGTATAATTTTATTGAGAATAACTACTGATATTACAATAGTGAAGAAAAATTTTAATTCATTATCACATAAAATATTTTTTTACAATAAACACTTACAGCCCTATTTTTTTTTACAAAATTAATATTTAAATTATTATTGAAAAATATACAGAATTATATCATTATGTTATATATAAGTTCTCTATATTGAAAGACAATTATACTCAAAAACTAGCACTATATTTGTCAATAATAATCTAAAGATTAATTTAAAGTTAGAAATTTTAGACTATAGATCTATAACAGAAAGAAAAAATTTAGTTTTATTTGAATTCAACAATAAATTTGTTTATCCAAAATTCCATAAATACAAATCAAAATAGTGAAATATTTGAAGACTGATATTAGCTTAATTTATTAACTGATTTTCATAAGTTTAGAGTTGCATCAAGATGTTATATGAACAAATAAAAAATGAAGGCACATAAAGTTTTACTTATTGATGAAAGTGGTCATTATACCAAGATATTTGATATATTTTATAATATAGTATATTTAATATATTCATTGCATGCAGAGGATAATTCATATGATGATTTTAATTAAATAAAGTGTTTTTATACTTTTATTTGATTTGTAAAATCATTACTTCTACCACACTTAACAAAAAACAGTTCTTATTGACATGCACAGTATAAAATATCTAATATAGTATCTTGTCAGAGTATAGTCATTCAAGATAATTATCATATACTATATTTTTTTTCAATTATGGCAGTTATTCCCAAAGTTTTTTCCTTTAGGTTGCACTTTCAAAATAAAAATTTGCTTACACTACACTTTTGAAATAAAAATTTGCTATTGCTACACCAAACTTTTTATAAATAAGAAATACCAAAAATAAATATCTGGAAAACTTTACAGGTTTCTATACATATATTAACCATATTATAACACATATAATAAATAAGAAAATGACCTTCATATTTATTTTTAATATATGAATTTTTTAAAATGTTTCCAAATCCTTGTCTTTGAATTGTCCTGCCATCTTCTCACACTATACCAATGTAGTGCATCACACCATTCAGGTACTATTGAATTATAGTAATAAAATGCAATATTAAAATGGCTAATCATTGTTTATTATTTTAAACTGACTCTTTCAATCAAATCAACAAAATTTACTTATTCTCATCCTATGACAGAAAAGCTTTAAACAGAATTTATTTTATTTTCATTAATAAGAATAAGATAATTTATTTTTACATGGTTTGCTTATATTGATTTATACTGATTAAAGGAATTCTTAATGTAAACATCCATTTTATTTGATATTGCAAATCAAATAAAATGGATGTTACATTAACATATAATACATATAAATATATAGTTCTAACTCAGTAAGCACTACTAGCAGTTTAGGAAACACGTTTTATTGAAGTTAGTAAAAACGTTTTCGATGTTTCTAAATATCATCTTCAATTACATACTATCATAATAATAGAACAGTTTTTTAACAAGAAAGTTCTAGAACATAAACAGTAAGGTTTAAAAAATATGTTTAGACAGAAAAAATAAACAAATGATAAAGTCTACATTAAAATAAAATTAATACTACAGATTATTAACTAAATAATACAGAATTAGAATTATATATAGCAGCCAGGTGTTCTTAAATCGTTACTGAATACAAATATCTAGAGTCCAGCGGCTATGAGTGTTTACGTAGCAGATTATATTGTTTACATTAGCTCAAATGGTTTTCTTGGGTAAGTTAAGTTATAAGCAGTTGTGAACTTCTAGAAATATTTTTACATATAAATATATAGTTGGTTTCTTTAACACTTGTATTGTTGATAATACACAGAGCACATCTATATTTAACCATTGTTAACTGTTATCTTTTAAGAATTCCTGAAATACTTCATTGCTGAATAAGAAAAAATAAAATTTTAATAATCATAGAACTAATTTAGATTGTAATACATTTAATACAACACACATTTTTTTAGAAATAATTGTTAGGAAGGACTTTAGACCCTTTATTTTTCTTCTGAATCTTCATATCAGATTTGAAGATTAGTCATATATGTTTCTTTATTGGGTACTTTTCTACCCTTTTCTATCTGGGAAATTATTAAACAGCAAACTCATTTTAGAATTTATTACAAGATGTAATATTTCTAATAGAATTGACTAACAGATGATTTTAACTTCCACTGAAAAAAATCTGTAGATGAGAGATCCAGAATTAATTTCAAATCTTCCAAGTGGACATTCTATATGCTTCCATGCAACTATCTGGCTGATTATTGATTATATATTTTAAGAGTTGGATAATAGACATATTGTACATATATTTTATATTTTCTATAGTATTTTTCTCAAACTTTAATGATTTGAGAATCCTTTTAATTTTAAAAAATCTATACTGTACTCAAAAACATGATGGGTTCAATTTCTAATGATACAAAAAATTATATATACATATTTTCATTAGTTATATTTGTTTTAAATGAAACAATAAAAAAAAATGAAATATAATTTTGTTGAGTTTTTTTCTATTAATTTTATTTAAGAAAAACAAGTATATGTTGGATGTGGGAGATAAAGGCAAGGTAATCAAGGAAAGAATGGAGAGAACAAGTGGATGAGTATCTGTGAAAATATGGATTTCAGTATGTTTATAAGTGGCAGACCTTAATGAAAAAAGAATGATTGTAGAGGAAGCTGGCAGTGTGTAAAGATAGAGATGTATGACACCATCTGATTGGTAACATTTGAATGGATTTTTTTTTCTCTCCCTCATTTTATTTTTCCTTCTTTGAATGCTGCTCACCCTCTTACACAGATATGGACGTGATAGTGTTGTTAAGAAAAAATAGATACAAAATTAAAAATTTTGAATTTTTGTAATCAACTTGGAATTCTTCATTGAACAGTTGTGAACTTCTAAGGATCTGTGAACCAGTTTGAGTTCTGTTGTATATTATTAAAACTGTCTATTATTATTTTGCTTCTTTCAAATTTTAAATAGATAAAAACCTTTCAGAACTAAATAAATTTGTATAAAGTTCAAAAATTTTTCAGTATGTTAATATTATGGAAACTTACACATTTTATTGATATAAATGACTATCACAACCAGGGCTGCCAAGAGGGGTTGACATTTGAGACTTTTGTCATGGGCCTAGCATCGAAAAGGGCCAAATCTCTGGCCCCAATGTATCACATAACATGTCCAATAGTTCTGTACTTTCTACCACACAAAGCAGTTGTGCTAAAATAAACTATTTTATATATAACAGTATTTTGATAGACGAAAGTTTTGTGATTGTAAAGTGTGCAACTATATAGTGTAGGCCACGTGCTAAAAAATAAATTTTTGACTCATGCAATAATTTAATAAATATTTGAAAGATTTATCATCATCTCTGAAAGACAAAATCTATCATATAAAAAGATTTATAATGCTACATTTAAAGATGTTATACTAGGACTAGATTTATTAAATACCATTTATAAATTTCAACTTCACGTGTTTTTCTGAAATATGTACTTCAATCAGAAATTTTTGCACAATAAGTGGTGCCTTGCAATTTGACACTAATCCGTCGCCTAAGTAATGTCGAATTGAGAAACTGTTGAATTGCGGGATAATATTTCTCATATAAGACTATGTAAAATAGATTAATTCGTTATCAGTCCCCATCCCATTCACCTAACAGGTGAGGTGAGAGAGATACACTATATTATTTACATTATTATATGTGTTTTACTATTGTATAATACACTAAATTACAAAATATACTTATTATATGTATTACTATTGTATAACACACTAAATTACAAAATACACTATTTTATACACCACACTATTGTATACCTAAATTACAAAATACACTATTTTATACACAATACATATTGTATAACACACTAAATTACAAAATACACTATTTTATACACAACAGACAATTTATTAGTCCTTAGATATTGGAATGAAGTCTTCCAGCAGACACCCTAGCAACCATAATCTTCTCTTTCTGTTGCAAAACGTTGCCACAGTTGTCCTAGGAATGCCATACTCGAGTTACATTTTAATTGTTCTACCTTTCTGCACTTTATCTACAATTTTTTTCTTCATCTCTTTGCTCAATCGAGTGTTGTTCTTTTCAGAATTATTCCTCTTTGAACCCATCCTTACATTTCACTCAAAAATAATAATTATAAATTTTTTACTTTTTGAAAAATGTAGAATTGAAAATTAACACAAACAACAAGGGCAACTATCAAAATAGCCCAAAAAGTACTGACAAATAGCAAATGACATCACGCAATTCTATGTATGTGCATGCGCCAACCCACGAAACTTGAATTGTGAGGCATCACTGTATCAGTAACAGTTGCCGAAGGTGAAAGAGCATTTAGTAAATTTTCAGCAGTAAAGAGCTTCAGCAGATCAGAAATGCTCCAGGATAGATTAAAAAGCCTAGTTTTGCTATCAATAGAACATGACCTGTTAATGAAAATTGATTATGAAAAGGTGATTAAAGATTTCACTAACCATAAAGTGAAGAAGTGGATGAGGCAATAAAAATTTTAAAATTCTTTTTTATTTAGTCTGTATTTTGTATAGTATGTAATGTATTGAATTTTTTATTTATTGTACACTTTTAAAAAAAATGTTTAATGTTTTATATGACATTTTTATTAAATCAAAGTATGCATTTTTTTTAAATGGGGCTAGGACTATAAACTTGCCATTGGCCTGAAAATCTCTCGCAGCCCTGATCACAACTTCTACTTCAAAATGGAATTTTTAAGACAATGAGTTAATAGTTTACTTAACTCAAAAAAAAAAAAAAAATTTAAACAGTTTGCTGTTTTAAAATATATTAAAAACAACAAAATATTTTTGTATTTTTTTTTATTAAAAATGGAATCAAGATATTTTGGAATCTAAATTTATGGCAAGTCTGATATTTTTCAAAGATGCTCGCAAGATATTTATATTCAGAGAATTCTTTGCATAAATAAATGCTTAATAAAAATGAAAATATACTTAAATTTTATTAAAATATTAATTTTTAAATGCTTATTATAAAGATTTCATATATAAGAATGGAAAATTTTTATAACAACTATATTTTTATTTTGAGAATTCTCAACAACACTTGTTCAGAAATATATATTTTAATAAAGATTGAATATTATCCAGAACTACATAACTAATATAAAACATAAAATTATATAAAATCATTCAAGTATCAACTTTAAAGTTTATACATATAACACAATATAATATATTCAAAACAAAGTGAATATTATCCAGAACTACATAACTAATATAAAACATAAAATTATATAAAATCATTCAAGAATCAACTTTAAAGTTTATACATATAACACAATATAATATATTCAAAATAAAGTGAAATATTAATTTTTTAAGAATAACTTTAACTTGAACTTTTCTACAAAGTTCTGTATTTCATTGCTTAATTCATTTTGATTGAATGACAACCATTTTGAAATAATACTGTGGCATGAGTGTTTCAGTTTTGGTTGTAACAGAACCAAAGAAACAAATGCAGTTTCTTGAATTGCAAATGTTGATATTTGAGAATTTAATATATCACAAAGTATTGTTTTTATAATTTCTATGTTATTCTCTTCAAAGTAATTACCTTCACAGATTGTTCCAAATAATTTCATAAAAAAAGTCATTATTGTCATTGATACATCATCAGTGGAATTTTGATATTTTTTAAACTTTGATAAAAGTATTTCAAAAAATTGATTTGATAGTTTATTTGAATAAATTGTCAATAATTCTAATGCCATTTGGGCCTGAACAAGCACATAATCATTACTTTTATTTACTGCCTGTTCTTCTATTGTCTGAAGTATTTCTTTACCTAGAGATAGAATATTTTCATAATTTGGAGATTTTATGTTACATACAACTTCAAGAATAACTTTACATTGCTGATAAAGGGTTGTATTAAGATTGTTCTCAGTTTTAAATAAAATATAAGCATAAGTCTTTTCTAGTGGACCATTTGTTGTCCCAAATAAAACTGATGGCCAAACACCAGCAACTGTGCTTACGAGATAAACTGAATTATCTCTGAATTTTTTAAACAGATCAAAACAAAACACACGTCCCTTTTCCAGTTCTCCCTTTTGTCTACATAATCCTATATACAAACGACATAATGTAGCTGCACCATATAATATGTGATGTTCTTTAGTAAAAAGGTGTGCTAAAAGTGCAGTTTGTAAATTTTGTACAATAGGTTTCATATGATGTCTTCGTTTATTTTCTATATGCATGATAAATGCAATAAGGTTATTTTCAAAATTTGTCAATAATGGAGGAGAAGATTTACCTTCCAAAAAATCTATGAAAACATTTTTTTTGCATTTTGACAAGTATAAAAGTAGAGACTGAATAAAAACATCTTTTGATGGTATACATCTTGGATTTGAGAACCTGCTTTGAATTACCTCTACTCTTTTCTTATAATTTTCATATGTTGGATTTAATGAAGATATTTCAGTCAGACTATAATCAACTTTATCATTAGTATTTAACCAATTACTTCCTAGATTCCAATAAGTGTTATCAATAAGATTTGTAAGATTATTGTCACTAAAACTGTTATCACTATCATTCAATTTTTGACGTTTTTCTTTTATTACATTTAATTGTGAATCACTTCTTAATATACGCTTATTTTGAGTGGATACTAAATTTTTATCGGATTTATTTTCTAAACATTTCTTTTCATTTCTGTTGTCAATTTCATTATGTGCTATAATTTCATCATTTTGTATTGCATTATCAATAATGTTTTTGATTGACTGACTATGAACAGGAATAACAGTTGAGGACACACTTTCACATTGATTATTTTTTGAATTTAGTACAGACTGATTTTTTTCTGTACTGTTTTCTAAATTTGTTTTAATATCCTTTTCTATTTCACTTTCATGTGGTACAGAAATATCTTTTCTTTCATTAAAATTCTTGCTTAATTCTTTATTATTAAAATCCAGATATTTTGTTTCATCTAATGATTCAAATTCATTAACTATTTCAAATCTATTTTTTCTGGTTTTATTAACCTGGATATTATTTAATTCTTTTTTATCAGCTGTTTTATGAACTTCAATAGAGTTTTTATGTAATACTTGTTCTGTTTCAGCTTCATAATTTTCACATTCTGTTTTTGATGTCAAATATGAAGAATTATTTGATTTATTTGAATCAAATAGCAAAGAGATAGGCTTACTCTTTTTTAATGTTTTAGTTTCAGATTTGTTTACTTTTTTTTTGTTATTCTGAATATGAGATAATCTTTTCTTTCCAATAAAATTAATTCCATCATAATCTTTATGCAATGCAAGCTGCTCTATTCCAATTTCAGAATTTTTGTAATCTATTTTTGACGTCAAATTTGAAGCACTATTTGATCTATTTGTTTCAAATTTCAAAGCTACATTATTCTTTGCATTTTTCCTTAAAGTTTTAAATTTATTAGAATTTTTTTCAAAATTATCATTTGGAATTACATCAGTAATGTTTTCTTCAAAAGTTTGATTTGTAGATACTTTTGTTGTTATACCCTTCTTTAACTGTAAATTTTGTGTGCTTTGAATTTTATTTGCATTTATCTCTTCACCTTCAACTGGATGTTTGCTATTATTATTAAAACAAGAATGCATTTCATTATTTTCTAGTTTATCATGACTATGATTTAGACAAGGAATTTTTGAATATGATATGCTAAATTCCTTAGTGAAACTGTTCACACCTATATCTATTGTTGTCATTTTATGATCGATATTTATATCTGAATCATCTAATAAGCTTATATTTATCTTGAAATTTCCATCAGCAGGACAATGTGAAACATTTGCTTTAAAAGGATGATTAGGCATATTTTGTGAAGATCCTGTTTGGCAATTACATTTACTTCTTAATTTTTCATTTTCTTTTAGATTAGTTCCCTTCTGTTGTTGGAATGAATTCAAATTTTCACCAGAATTATGAAATTCATTACTAAATGTTACTTTTTTCCCCAAATTATTTTTGTTTTTAGTACATTCAGTCATTTTTGACCCATTGATATCATCATCACAATAATTTTTCTTTTTTAAATTTTCAATTTTCTGTTTATTCCTCTGTTGGCATTCTAGATTTCTTTCTATTTTATCAAAATTATCTGGAGTTGTTGGAATTGGAGATAAAACCTGAAAACATTTTTCTTGATATCTCATATGAGATAATATTCTAGTTATTTCTTCTTCCATTTCTTTATATGAATAATCTAGCTCATTTTTATTTTCAATTCTAGTAGTGCATTCTTTAGATTCATTATTTTTCTCTAACATAACAATTTCATTTTCTATAATAGTGGAATTTTGAGAATTATTTTCTTTAGATTCATTATTTTTTTCTGATATAACAATTTCATTTTCTATAATAGTGGAATTTTGAGAAATATTTTCTTGAATATGTAAAAAATTATGACAAGTATTACTGTTGCTATTAATTGTTTCATTTGAAGCATGTACTGATTCATCTAAATTATCTATTACTTCATCTATACCATTTATTATTTTATAAGCATCATTTATTGCTTCACTAGCATCATTCATTGTTTTGCCAGCATCATCTACTGCTTTGCTTGCATCATTCATTGCTTCATCAGCATCAGTCTTTGCTTTACCAGCATCATCCGTTGCTTCTCCAGCATCATCCATTGCTTCGCCGGCATCATTCATTACTTCATCATCATCATTCATTGTTTCACAAGCATCATTCATTGTTTCACTTGAATTATTTATTGTTTCATCTGTATCAATTATTATTTTATCTGTATTATTTATAACTTCATTTGTATCAATTTTTGTTTGATCTATAACATTTTTTATTTTCTTGGTATTATTCATTGCTTTCTCTGTAACATATTTCATTTTCTCTATATCATTCATTGTTTTGTTTGTATTATTTATTGTTTCTTTTATATCACTTACTGTTTTATTTGAATCATTTATCATTTCATCTACTTCTTCAATAATTATATCTGGAATTTTAACATTATTATGGTTTTGATAATTACTATTTTTATTTTCATTAATTTGTTGTTTAGAATTTTTATTATATAACTGATTAGTTTGGTTCAAATTATCAGTTTCTTTGTTTTCATTTAACAAAGGAAACTTTACATTTGATCCATTATCTAAATAATTATTTTGCTTACTATTTTCATTTGTTTTAATCTTACAATCAGAAAATGTCTTACTTGCAAAACTGTGTTCTTTAATTCTATTGGAATTTTTAGGTGCATTTCTAAATTTAGTTAACCACAAAGGTTTCTTCTTCTTATCATCACTTAAAATCTTCCTCTTAATTGGTTTGTTTAATTCAATACAAGATAATAAAGAATTTTTTGCTGATTTACAATTTTCCTCAGTTCTATTTTTAATTTCAATTTTTTTAGATGATGATGATTTTTCATTTTTTTTCACTAAAGAATTTTTTGCTGATTTACAATTTTCCTCAGTTCTATTTTTAATTTCAATTTTTTTTGATGATGATTTTTCACTTTTTTTGTCACTACTGCACAAATCTTCAGTCTTATTCATTTCAGAATCAGATGTCACTTTTATTGCACATTTATTATCCTCACAATATTCATCTATTTCACTGGAATTATTTAAGTTAATTGTTATATCATTTTGAATTTCATCCCCACTGTTATCTGCACATGAATCTTCAGTAACTGAAAAATCCTTTTCTTCTGAAATAGAATTAAGAGTTTCTATGTCTACATCTTCTAAATTAAAGATATCTTTAGAATAAAGAGAATAATATGTATCCATGATGTTTTTATCAGTTTTCTTTAGCATACCTTTCTTTTTAAGTTCATCTCCAAATTTTAATAAATATTTTAAAGTCTTTTTATAACGTTCACATAATTTTTTCTTAGACTCTTTTTCCAGATAGATCTTTTCTTTTATATTTTCCATAATTTTGTCTTTCTTTTCTATCTCTTTTTCAAGTGAGATTAATTTCTTTTTGCTTGGTTCTGTATTGTCGTCTTTCATATTCTTTAGTAAAGCATCATATTGTTCTACCAATTTTTCTGAAGCATTTAATTTTACTTGTAGTCTTTCAATTCTTTCAACTTGGTTGACGTTTTCATTTTTAAGTGCACACCAACTGGACTTGAGAGGTTCAATTTCTTGCAATGCTTTAGCTAAATCATTTTCATATTTTGTACATTCTTTACGTAAATTTTCAACCATAAGTGTTAAACTGTCCAATTTATGTTTTTGAATCTCATTTTCTTGACACTTTACATTATAATTTTTGATAATCTTATCTGTTGATATTATTTTTTCCTTTATAGCAAAATAGTTTTCAGATAAAAAATCCGATTTAACTTCGCTAGACATTTTGTTTTTAAATTTCATCACGAATTCAGAAATTTAAAAACAAACACAAACCAACCAACCATTTTGTTTTTATTGAATGTTGCCACTTCTATCTTTAATTTTCATAAAATAATAATAACAAATTTTTATTAAATATATTTATTTTATTTTGGTATTTTAAAATTATTTTCAAAAATATTTATTGCAAAATCATAAATTATTGAAAATCTAATTCAAATGTTGCGCTATTAAGAAAAAAAATAATAAACAGTATCACTTTAATACTGTATTGTGCAGTAATGGAATTATTGACGAATTTTTATAATTAAAGACACATTAGTGAACCTAATAAAGCAAAAATATAAGTTAATTGAGCATTATTCTGGATGAACTTAATGGAGTAAATTTGAAAATGTCTATATAAAGCAGATTTGTGCAAGCGCGGCAACATAACGTCATATTGTTGAGGTAACTTTACTTTCGCGTTGGTCGTATAAAACGGAAATTGAAAAACTTTCCATAATAAAAAATATAAAGTTACTCTCCATATTATAGAAATAGAGAGGAGAACCCGGAATCGAATCTCAGGCCTCTCTCCTTGGAAATATTTATCATGGAGTCCAGGCCGGCCCACAATCCGGTCCGGACTCCATGATAAATATCGCCGATCCCCGTCTCCTACAATACTGCAGACCCTGAAGAGGAGTCTGCAATATTGTAGTCAGGCCTCTCTCCTTGGAAATATTTATCATGGAGTCCAGGCCGGCCCACAATCCGGTCCGTACTCCATGATAAATATCGCCGATCCCCGTCTCCTACAATCCTGCAGACCCTGAAGAGAAGTCTGCAGTATTGTAAGGGACGGGAATCGGCTAGTTAGTACTCTTACTGAGTGGAAAGTGGCGTTATCTGTTGACCAAAAACATTATAGAGGACTAGGATCAAAGATTCAAAGACTCAAGATAGAATCAAGAGTGTTTGAATAAATTTTTCAAGGAATGATTAATCAGTTTTATTTGCCGTAAATTGGAAGCAGCCTAATAAGAATCGTTTTCACTTATTTAAATTTTACTTTACCTAAAATAAAAGCAATTTAGTAGATGAAAATATTGTTACTGAAAAATAAAAATATCAATTTTTAACAAAAGGAGTCAAATTAACGTGATCTTTTCAAGAAAGCAATTCGACTCGACAACTTAATACCTAAAATAAAAGCAATTTAGTAGATGAAAATATTGTTACTGAAAAATAAAAATATCACTCTTTAACAAAAGGAGTCAAATTACCGTGATCTTTTCAAGAAAGCAATTCGACTCGACAACTTACCATATGAAGATTTAAACACTTGATAGTAAGTCTAATTTCAATTAAAATGTTCACCAATTAAATAATTATTATAGTATTTTAATTTTTAAGCATACATAAATCTTCAGACTTTACATATAAGCAACGTAATAAATCTAATGAATCTAATATAAAATTGCGAAATAAAAGAATAACAATTATATTTATATTACAGAAAAATTTTAAATCATATACTAGTTTCAAAATTCATATCTAAAAATAAATTTGTTGCTAATTTAAAGCATAGCATTAACAAATTGCGCTTATCTTTCCTATATCTGTCGCTCCAAGCGAGGAAACGTTCCAAAACTTGAATTAATTGAGAATTATTTAAGATTAATAATTTTCCAGAAGCAGGATGTTGGTAGCTATAGGAAATATAGTAAAAGAATAGAATTTTAAAATTTGTTACTAGATTTTGCTGTAAATCGAAAGCAACAGCAAGAAGAAACAATTTTTACAAATCTAAATCAAAGTAAATTAGCTATAGGAAATATAGTAAAAGAATAGAATTTTAAAATTTGTTACTAGATTTTGCTGCAAATCGAAAGCAACAGCAAGAAAAAACAATTTTTACAAATCTAAATCAAAGTAATTAATATTTTATTATAGTTATAATATCGGTAATATATTTTCAGATAAAGAATGAATAGAAGTCAAAGTATATATATAGCTTAATATGCAATAATTATGCATAATAAACAAATACATTATAGTATTGCATTATCGAATATTTATTTAATAATACATATAGTTATATTTTTAAATTAAATAACAGTATCCAAATATTTATTTCATGATATTGTACTAAAATTCATATTCATGAAAAAATTATTATTTAAGTTACGAGTATATTTTTAAATTCTAGAATATTCATGATGACTAAAAAATAATAATTATTAGCCTATTTTTCTTTACATTAAGTTTTCTTTGTCATTATCATGTTGTATATTATCAATAAAATATTGGAAAGATCTGGAAATTTGAATTTTTTTTCCTCTCAAAATTATAGTTAATTGTTTTTGTTATTTTTGGTGTAGAATGTCAAAATAGCTTCAGGTTTATATTTCAAAAACTGTATATAATATGAAACTACTAGGTATGGCTATAAAATAACGAGACTAATGCTGTAAAACTTTTTTATTTTATTTATACATTTATATATTATTATCTCCTTCAATATACACCTCTCCTCTATTCCTACACCGCTCCATGCAAATTTTCCATTGTTTAAAACAGTGCTGGAAGTCTTCTTCTGTGAGCTCGTTCATGATGCGTGCCGCTTTTTCCTTTACAGCTTCAACGATCTGAAATCTTGTTCCTTTTAATGCAGATTTGACCTTGGAGAACAGATAAAAGTCACATGGTGCCAGGTCAGGCGAATAAGGCGGATGGTCTAATACTGAGATGTTATACTTGGCAAGAAACGTCTTGACAGACAATGCAGTGTGAGCCGGTGCGTTGTCCTGATGAAGAACCCATGACTTTGTTTTCCTCAATTCGGGTCTTATTTTTTATGATTTTTTCACAGAGTTGAGCAAGAACCTCAAGGTAGTAATGATGATTAACAGCTTGACCTTCAGGAACCCAGTGAAGGCACACAATTCTATGGATATGGAAAAAACAATCATCATTGCTTTGAATTTTGATGTGCTCATTTGCAAGAACCTCAAGGTAGTAATGATGATTAACAGCTTGACCTTCAGGAACCCAGTGAAGGTACACAATTCTATGGATATCGAAAAAAACAATTATCATTGCTTTGAATTTTGATGTGCTCATCATTCGAGCTTTTTTAGCTCTCGGTGAAGATGGGCTTTTTCAATGAATGGATTGACGCTTAGTTTCTGGATCATAAGTGAAAAACCAAGATTCATCACATGTTATCACTCTTCCCAAGAAGTTTGGGTCATTTTCAATGGCATTTAAAGTGTCAGTACAAATATTTTCACGAGCTTCTTTTTGTTCGATTGTGAGAATTTTCGGCACCATTTCGCACACATTTTTTGCATGTTAAAATTCTTATGTAAAATTTGCCTTAGGCATTCTTTGTCAATTCTTACAGTTTCAGCAATCGCACGAATTAACCGACGGTCAGATCGGATCAAATTACCGATTTTTTCAATATTTTTATACGTTTTTGACGTGGAAGGGCGTCCCGGCGTGCGTTATCTTCAACGTCTTCTCGGCCATCTTGGAAACCCTTAAACCACTCAAAAACCCGCGCACGGTGATAAACATTCATTGCCATATACTTCTTTTAATAAAAGATAAGTTACAGTAGCGGTTTTTCCAAGTTTCATATGAAATTTCACGACAATTCGTTGTTCTACTAAAACACTTACCATTTTTCCGGCAAAACAAAAAAATAGATCTTATACAAACGAAGGCCACGGCCTTCGTTTATATGCCGCACGGTGATAAACATTCATTGCCATATACTTCTTTTAATAAAAGATAAGTTTCAGTAGCGGTTTTTCCAAGGTTCATATGAAATTTCACGACAATTCGTTGTTCTACTAAAACACTTATCATTTTTCCGGCAAAACAAAAAAATAGATCTTATACAAACGAAGGCCACGGCTTTCGTTTATATGTCTATAGCAGTGGTTCTCAACCGCTGTGTGTCGCGGCACACTAGTGTGCCGCCAAACCTTTGGCAAACCCGCGCACGGTGATAAACATTCATTGCCATATACTTCTTTTAATAAAAGATAAGTTACAGTAGCGGTTTTTCCAAGTTTCATATGAAATTTCACGACAATTCGTTGTTCTACTAAAACACTTACCATTTTTCCGGCAAAACAAAAAAATAGATCT
>AYEL01028163.1:0-66126 GCA_000484575.1 Olivierus martensii | reverse complement strand
TATGTTAAAAGCCGATTTCTCTTTTGAAGGCTAAATTATAACTTCACTGTACAGCATGCAGTATGATATTTTTACTTGATGATTCTCATAAAAACATTATTTAAGAACTGATTGTATAAAAGTGCACAGATAATATAAAAGAATTTAAGTGCAAAACATATAGTTAGAAATGATATATATAGCTCTAGCTCTAGGTAAATAGGGACTTGAGTCGGGAGTCGTTTGTTTTTTTCCGACTCTGACTCTGACTCCGAGCAGTTTAAAAATCCGACTCCGATTCCCGACTCCGAGCAGTTAAAAAATCCGACTCCGACTCTGACTCCACCCAAAAATCTCCGACTTCCTGACTCCAACTCCGCAATGCTGCTATTGACCCATAATTAAAATTTTCAAGTTAAATAGTTTTTGTATAATCAAAAAAGATCAGTGCTTTTACTTGAGCCATAAAACTGAAAATTTGTTTAGCCAAAGGGAAATTGTTATTACAAAATATTAAATTGGCTATTAATGTATAGATAAAGTGCAAATAAAGATTCTCTAAACAAATCAAATTTCAAAAGCAATTTTATTTGCTTTTACTCTCTTTCTTAAATCTATATATCTATAAACATAATAGTATAAAAATCAAGATATATATATATATATAATTGTGTGTTGTGTTTTTTGTTTGTGTATGTGTGCATGTAAAAAAATGATACATCAATGGGTGATATCATGAATTGCAGAAGCCTAAGATGCCACAATGACATCATTGCACCAAAAAATTATTGGTCACTATCTGATTCTGTCAGCATTTTATTTTATAATTAAAAACAATTTGTCTAAAATTTTTTTCATTTTTTTTCTCTTTTTAATAAATAAACATATTAAATTAGCAACATGTATAACATATAAAAACCCTACATATATATAAAAATATGTGTTGGCTTTTTATATGTTATATAAATTTTAATAATTTTATTTGCATGAAATATATTTTATTTGTTTTTTGCTTGCATCTGCAAATACTTCTTTCAAACAGCTGACGAGTTTTTTGTCCAAATAGCTCAATTTTTCTAAGTTTGGAGGCTCTCTGGATGGAGTTTGGTGATCCCGACCCCGTTTTCGCATCTCTATATTGGAAGATTTATCCATTGTGCTTTCTTACAGCTGTAGAGACTGAAGATCTCTACATTTTATTTTGTAATGAAATACTGTTTGAATTTTTTTTCTTTCATTTTTTTAATAAATATATAGGCCTAATGATATCATAAAACAGCACCAATATTTGATTTCAGTATGATGTCATGTTGCTGTGATGATGATGGCATCACAACAACATACATATAAAATCTTGTTAAATTAATATTAATATTAGACACAAAAACCAATGAAAATAACATTACAAAACAGCAATTGATAAATAATAACTAAAATTTAATGAAATGTTTTCAGTTGTTCCACAACTATCGTCAGAATTGAGAACTTAATGCTTCCACAATGTGATACTGCTTTGTTAGGCGTTTAACTATAAAATGTAAAAATAGACTCAGCACTCACAGCAGTCCCGTAAAAAGCATTTATTATTGCTTCATAAGGAATAACGCTTTCGACTATAGGTTAGTCATCTTCAGCTCCGTCCACTCAAGTGAAAACAGACTGCAGGCATTCGACAAACAACTCCGTTCCCCTGGTTGTAACCCGATCACCGGACATCATAAAATACACGATCAACCTGAACGTGCTAAACACATCAAGTTTCTCGGCATACTAACAAAGGCTTGATCAACCGAATGAAATTATCCCCGACAACCATTATGACAATCCAAAATTCCAACTACAAACAAAAAATTTTTATGAATTATAATAATACTACTATAGTATTACAGTAATATACATTACTACTATGTATATTATTTTTTAAAAAATATTTCCATATTTAGAAATAAAAAACTTCTCTAGAATATATATTTTATTAAATTGTATTATCTCTTGATTACGCATATAATTATATCGAAACTGTGCACCATTTGTGTTACATTAATAACAAAATAGATTAGTTTATTATTAATAACACAAAATTTCCCTACAGAACAGCCAGAAATTATTTTACTGTCAACATATTTGAGCATGTGACGTAAAGCTTATCTACCTCCAATGATAAGGTAAAACCTTAATGGAATCGTCCCACACTAAGCGTGTTCGAATAGACGCCTGGAAAAAGCAATCGCATTGGATTGAAGTAGTGTAAGGAAGCCGAACAACTTTGACCTATAGGAAAAACTTTTTGCACTGAACTGTACATGCTCCGGACACTGGATGGCAAATATCTGCGGAGACATGTGGACCAAATTCGCCCGGCTTTACATCAGAATGCTGAACATCAACAAATATCACCGCCCGATGAAGATGAAGCACCAGTAACTGACATGGACAGTGCAGGAGAAGATATAACAGCGGAAACGGAAGCGGCGACTAAGAAAGACAACGAAACTCCTAAACCGGATGGAGAGTCGCAACATCGGATCAGGAAACCACCTAATTATTGGAAAGACTACACTTTCCCTTAGGGAGAAGGAGTGTTGTGTATGAGGTCACTGGGGGAAGTTGGTCAGCAACTTGGATGGGCACGGGTGGTCCATACCATACCCCGGCATTCCTTCTCGGACAGTCCAGGGATGTGGTTGCTCACATCTGTACGTGATTAGACAAATAAACTGTTGCTAACTGTTACCGAGTGTTCCTTTGTCAGGCTGTGGCCTACAGATTTAACAAACTCCTATATTTTAATTTGAAATACTTTAAATTAATAAGGTTTTGCTATATATCTAGATTATGGAAAAATTTTAGTCTCAATTCTCTACTGTGTACTTATCTATATTTTATTTCAATCACACATATCTTATGACTTTATTTACTAGTATTTGTCTGTTTTTACAGATTTATTGTTTTTTATTTACCAGTTTATGAATTACAAAGTACTCTAATTGTAATTTATTTTACAAGTTTAATTAAATTCAATAATCCGATTGTTTTTATTGTAAAGCATTGATAAAATCTGATATATTTTTCTTTTGTATGACAATAAAAAAATTATATTTGTTAAAATATTTAAGTCATAATGCTAAAACTTCATGTATTTCATAATACATACCTGGTAGAATTTCCTAAATATTCATAACCGTAAATTATTGTTGTATTTATAATTCTTACTTTAACATCTGAATCTTCCCAGTAATAACGAATTTGAGCTAACCATTCAAAGTCATTTATTGAACGTACACCTGCATATCAAATGAATGAATGAATTTTAATAAACTGAATACAACACAATATAATATTAATTTCAGTATTTTATTTTTAAAAATATAATTACAACTTTTATTATTTTACTAACAAATAATATTCTAATTATACAGATAATATAAAAATTTTTAATTAGAAGCTATGATGAAAATATTTTCCTTTAAAGTATTCTGTTGTGTTTCACTCAATTTATGAAAATTTAATCAAATTGTTATTTTTTATAGTTTATAATTGACATCTTTCTTAAAAAATAAATGTTATGATTTAAAAAGTTTTATATAAATATGATTCCATCATTTAAAAATAGGAAATTTCTCATTTATCGGCCATAAAAAAAGATATAAAAAATTTATAAGTAGAAAAAGAAAATAAATAGAATACAGATAACTATTCAAAATTTTATTGAGAAATATGAAGAATTAAAAACTTAATAATGTTAAATAGTTCAATCATAAAAATCCATTAGTTTAAAATCTGGAAAAAACCACTTTATAAAAACATCCTGAATTCAAAAATCCAGAAATTTTAGCAAATAAATAATCCAGTATTTCTGGTTATCTTATTATTTTATAATGCAACAAACCTCAACTTACGATCACATAAGTTGAGGTTTGTTGATCCCATACTTACAATGTGATGTTATCAGTAATTTTTGCGATTCATCAATGCAGTTCTGTTGGTTTGAGTTTCGACAGAACTGCATTGATGAATCACAAAAATTATCTGGAAAGAATCCTTTTTTGTATCTTTTTCTCATCATATTTATTAAGATAATGTTTAGTGTCCTAATAAAAATTAGTAGTGAGAAATCCATAAATTTTGAGCATTTACAATTTATGACCACTCTGACTTATGATAGTAAGTTCAAACTAAACCCCATTATAAATCAAGTACAATAGCTGATCAGTTAACAAACAGCTCAGATAACGAACAAATCGGATAACAAATACTTTTTCGAAAGGTTTTTATGTTCGGTTAACGAATACCGTTCGGATAACGAACACTTCACAGAACAAACTGTGGGACCTGCGGACTAACGGAATGACAGGGCAGCCCAATGGCTGCATGGTAAAGCTGTGGCTTAACATTCTGGAGGATCCGGGAATCCCACTCCTCCAATTTCTCAGGAGGGATCCAGTATCAATTCACTGCTTGGCATATATCAACAATATGAGTATCTGTAATGCATTTACTGTAATTTGCCAAAGGTTTTTTCTGGAGGATCCGGGAATCCCACTCCTCCAATTTCTCAGGAGGGATCCAGTATCAATTCAGTGCTTGGCATATATCAACAATATGAGTATCTGTAATGCATTTCCTGTAATTTGCCAAAGGTTTCTTCAACAATTTAACACCATTTAATTTTATAAAACAATGATTATACATTATTCTATATATATAAATCTTCAATATATTCATTATCCAAATATAAATTTGAAAAATGATAGTATGTTGTTGTTCTATTGGAAGATGCTAAATCTTCCAATAGAATAACACAACAATAAATTAAAATTTTGAACTTCAGATTCTTTCTGATCTAGAACATTTTTAAAAAGAACAAATCTGTATTCTAGAACCTATGCTGAAAATGGTCATCTGTTGACTAAAAATGTTTCTTATCCTTGTTATTCTCTGTAGATTAAATTTTCTTTTGAGGGCTTGTGTATTTATGATAAAAATAAAAGGATTTAAAAATTAATTAAAAATTTAAAATGTTTAAAATTAATTATGAAATTAATTTATTAATCTTTAAATTAACTTTTAAAACAAACCTTTTTCAGCTAATTCCAATACTACATCACGAGCATGAACATCAAACACCATCAAAGTACTCTGTATGATTCGACTAAGATTTTCAAGTTTCATTCTTACTGTATCTTTGGTTTCTGTTAACTGTTCATTTAATTGATTAAGAAGATCATCAAATCTTCTTGGCTTTACACATTTTATTGCTTGATGAACTTCTGATGTCCAATGTATTTGTGATAAGCAAAGAACTACTTGACCAGGCCAATAGAATCCCCATCTATACCTACTGATTGACATAGAATCCTAAAAATAATTGAAAAATGATTAATTTCTTAAAAAAATTTTTAATAATAATATTTAAAACTAGTTAATTTGTAATTTATATATCTTATATATTCATGTATAAGCCAATCCATTCAAATTCAGAATTTAAAAATTGGTAAAAATTTGAAAATCATATACAGATATCCCTTGGTAATGCATTTATTGCAATTTTCCTAAGGTTTCTTCAACAATATAACATCATTTAACTTTATAAAACAATGATTATTCCAATTATTCCAGAAGTATAAATCTCTAATATATTTATTATTCAAATATAAATATGAAAAATAACAGTATTTTGTTGTTCTATCGAAAAATACAAAATTTAACCAATGTAAAGATTTAAATATATAAATTATTTGTGTCTATAAGTTTTATTAATATAATTATCATAATATAATCTATAACTGATGATGAATTGAAAACATCAATACCTATTTCTATAAAAGTGAATTTATTTTTGCCAATAATTTAGCAGAATGAAGAGTTTTAAGAATTACATAAAAATAAGATAATATTTGAAAAAAATTTTTAAATTTTTAATTAATAAATAAAATCACAATGATTAGCAAGGTCAATTTTATAAATTTTGAAATAAACATCACAAAAAAATACATATTTGTTTATAAAAACATATATACTAAGAGTTAGAACAATGTAGTTGCAGATTTAGAAAAAATGACAGGGATACCATAATATAAATAATTATATTGCTAATAATTTAAATGATTGCTGTATATTCATTTTTTTGCCTTTTAATAAGGCAAAAAAAAGAAATGAATATACAGCAATCATTAGTTAAATTTGAAGATCACTTAACACTTAGTGGCTCTAAAATTCAAAGCCGAATATCAAGTAATATGCTAATTAGATAATATCTATCATAAAAAATTGTATTATAGTATATATAATTATATTTATATTAATGCTTTTGAAATGCTTTAACATCAATAGGTAAAATGGCAATGTATTTCTGGTATCCAGAACCAATTAAAACTTTTTATATTGGAAAATTTTATTAATTAAAACATATATTAAATTATTTTATTATGGTTCCCAGGTCTCCACAGAAATGTGATCTATTTTTCGATATAATTAAACTATTAAATAAAAAACAAATATAAAACAACCCAATATTATTTGTTTTCATTTTGCACAATTTTTCTACCTCATTTTGTTTTTATCCTCATTAAAAACAGGTATTTTTTTAACTAAACATTTTTATTGAAATCTTGAGATTCTCGAGAATTTTCAAAAGGGAATCTTGAATCTCAAGAAATAAATAAATTACTAATTTGGGAATTCCCAAATCTTGAGAATGCAAAAAGTTCAGGAAAACATAATCACTATATACATATAAAATAAATTATTATAATACAAACATCAATATATTAATTTAAAAGGTAAAATTTTACTTTACCCAAAGTGATCAAGTGCATTGCACTGCCGATTCCAACCTGCGTTTGTATAAGTGCATCAGATAGGCGATGCTGCACTGCCTGATGTGCCACGACACAGAAATTCTTGACAATAATCCATCTAAAGTGATGCAGTGCAGTGTGCCTACACAAGATTCTTGGATTATTCTTCAGAATTTGTGTGTTACGGCACATCAGGCAGCTGGGTGTCATCTATCTGATGCATTTATATAAATGCAGGTTGGACAGTGCGACGTGCTCGATCACATCGGGTAAATCAATTAATCAACAAAACTTATTTAATCCAAATTCAAATATCCAAAAATTCAATTATTCACAAGAAGTAAACCTTAAATACTACTTAAATTTTAATACCTCCACTACCGATACAAACTTCAAGCAACTGTAGACCTTTACAAGAAACTCAATTGTCACTTAGCTAACTTCACATTGATACCAACACCTCGCTGTGTCTTTGCCTATGTAAGCTTTTATATGAAGTGTCTTAGAGTCCAGTGCTGCTTCATTTATATAAATTCGTGCAACAAGTTTAAATTTATTAGTTTACAGAGTAATCAATTCATGTCATCCTCTTTACAAATTTAATTATAAACCAAACAAAACATCGATAAAAGATCATTCTTATTTTCTCATATCGGATCAGTGGTAAAATTATGTAGATGAGATGATGTCACAAACCAAGAAAGCTCCTTTGGAAGATGGATGTCCATTCTGTAAACACATGATTGCTAAATACTATGACGGAAAACATGGAAATAAGTTGAGTCTTAAACAAAAATATAATATGTTAAATAATACTGAATATAATGATAAATAATAAAAAGAGCATAATAAAATAATAGACAGGACAGGTCAGAGTTAACCTCTTCACAGAAGTTCACATAATCAGGAGTTATTAACCAAGAGATTTTTTCTTACAGCCACTCGTTAACCAAGTATGTCGTTATCTGAAGCCATCGTTAACCAAGGCACCACTGTATATAATTAAAAATACATATACAGCATACAGTACACTCCTATTAATCAGCCTCTATGGGAATGGACTTCATGATGGATAAATAAATGGTTGATTAATCCAAATGCATAAGCAAAATAACATTTATTAAGTTGTAAATTAAATAAAAGAAAATATATATGCAATATATATATTTTCATTTAATTTACAACCTACAAATTTTAACTATGTAATATTCACTTACATAAAAAAAATTAATAATCATTTGCCATTATGATTTAAATTTGCTTTTGAAGAAAAAAATATATCACATCAAGTTTTGATAAGAATTATATCAATAGCAGATAAATTAACTTGCTATTCAATATATATTTTCTCAGTTTCAAATACTTTCCTTCTGAGTGACTTGTTCTTTTTATTTCTGCTCTTAGCTTGACAAAATGTGGCCAGTTAAAGCAAGACCAGATAAGAAGTCTAACTGCATATTTTTATAATCCCAAATAAAAAAAATTTCTAAAAAAATTTATCATTCATAATGCACTACTTTTTTTAATGACTAACTTCAATTAGAATAATTTTCTAATTGAACGAATCCATCCTATTGTTACACTTTTTTTTTTTTTTTTTTTTTATCTGTTCGTCCAGCCTACAGATATATCCATTTTAACTACAGAAAAATATTTAGTTTCGAGTTTAAAATTCAATATTTATTTTCAGGAAAAATCTATCAACAGACTGCACTTCATGTTTTTCTATGCCAGCTTGACAAATAATATATGGCGATGAATATTTTCTATTATATTCCTTCATTTAAATAAATATTTAATTTTGAAATTTTATAAACTTTTTTGGTTTAAAAATTTTTATATTTTTTAAAATAAAATGGAAAGAGAATATATAATTTTTACATTTTCTAATTTTTTAAAATTATGGAGTAGAAAGTTGTTTGTAAAAAAATTGCAGATCGATTAACGAATTTATAAACTCTAAATCTAGAATAAATAATCTACAGTTAATAACTATAAAACTTATTTAAAGATAACAACATAATACAGATTTTTATTGATATATTGAAGACCTTAATCCTATTAATTTAAAAAAATATTAAAGATTTTTAAATTAAGAGATTTTTCTAAACACAATAGAGCATCATAATAAATTTTCAGTGCTTTGTAATATAATTTTTTCAATTTTTATTTTTATGATGAAAAAATGCTGTTTTATTTTACTGGATATGTCGTTATTTTGCAGCTCAAGAATAATGTTAGATGTCACCAACATAGTGCTGTTATTTATAACGAAAAAAATTGGCTTACCGAATATTGTTTTCTTTCGATGTTGAACAGTAAAATTTTTCGATAAGATTCTTAAATGAAAGAACTTTTCAAGCTGTTAAAAAAGCTACTTTTTTATTCCTTTAATGCTGAAAATATTTTAACAACTTCGTGAATTTTATAAAAATTTAATCGCACAGTTTCGCTAAAAAAATGAGAAAAATCGTCGACAATGATTTTTAATTAAAAGTTTTATGTAAAGATTTTGATGACTTTTATCTTTTCTATGGCTACAAATTTTGATAAATTTGAAACTTTTTTTTTTTTGTTAATTTTATAAATCATCTTAATTCTCATTTGTTATGATTTCTCAAAAAGAAACAATTGTAAAAATGACTTGCAAAAAGTTCAAGTTATAAACTTTCTTTAATGATTGAGATATCTAATCATGAAACAATTGTAAAAATGTAGTTAGAAAAATCTTTTAAAGTTAAGTATGTCTAGAAAAAGCACATTTCTGCAAGTAGTGTTTAAGTAGTTTTAATCAAATTAAAACTATCTTAAAACAGAATACAGTACGCTAATACTCCATCAATACTTTTTAACATAGTTCTTTTAGCATAAGAAAGAAGTGAGAACTTAAAAAATGAAATATTTACTAAAAAATCTTCATGAATTAAATTGAAATTATTAAGAAAAATTTCATAATAGCATATAGCCAAAAGAAGATAAAGTATCATTAACTATAAAAATTATGTAAATTCATATGATGAGATTAAAAAATATCTCTTAGATCTATTTACATAAATGAAATTATATTTTTACATATTTCTAAATAATTCAAATTCTTTTTATTTTTCAATTTTATTATTGATAAATTTTACACTTCTTTATTTCATATTTGATTACATTTTCTCTAAAGACTGCTTTCTTCTTTTCCAAATTCAATTTTACAAACAATATTTTACTATATTTCTTCTCTGTAACATTATTCATTAATTATATATGTTTTTTTTTTCTTTTATATATTTTTAGAAATTTATTAAGCACTTTATAATGATAAAAATTAAGTTACTTATCGATTTGATGTATTCAATTAAAATTAATTTATTTGCCATAAATAGCAGATATTTTTTTAGTTTTTATGATAACTCCCTATTGATGACTAATGTTTCAGGTCTTTATTCTATTGTAATATGTAAAAGTAGCATATTTATGTTGGTTATTTTTATGATATATATTTGAATTTTTAAAAACAAAGAAACATTGAGCATTGTCACAATATATAAAATTACAATAATGCTTATTAACCAAATGGTAATCGATTTAGAAAGTGATCATTCTGAGAATCGATCTGATAATGCGAATGAAAGAAGAAAAGAGTAATAATTTATTATGGTCTTAATCGAAAATGTGAAATAATTGACTAAACAGTAATTTTTTGATTAATTTGTAAATTTTTTAAGCTAATTAAATCTATAGATATATAATTACACAACCATAATGGATGATATTTTTTTATTTTGATTTTTTCATAGAAATTTTTAAAGATTTTATTTTATTTTCAATATTGGCTTTTCAATGTTTCCTTTAAATAATATTTTTCTGAACGTCTCTAGATGATTAGAAAATGACTGTAATTATCTATTGAGTTTTTAATTAAATAAGTTTGAATTTCAATATTTATTTTATACTTCTAATATTTCAATAGAAGTTTGGCTAATATATATAATCTCTATATATATATTTAGCAATTAATGTTTATTTTAATACTAGCAAAGTGTGCCCGGCGTTGCCAGGGAATATTTTGAAAACATATGCAGTATATTAAGAAAAATTTGGTTTTGATTATTTACATGTTGATTTATTCCAGAGTTTAGTAGTTGATTTATTATTTCAATTTTCATGTTATATCATCTGAAAACATATGCAGTATATTAAGAAAAATTTGGTTTTGATTATTTACATGTTGATTTATAATTGAGTTATTATTTCAAATTTCATGTTATATCATTATTATCAGTTTAATTGAATTACAACTGGTAGAAACCAGTTGTAATTCAAGACATTTGTCTTTCTGAAATTGTTCTTTCTGAAGTTGATTTTTAATACAATCGTCATAATTTCCAAAAGGTTTAAGAACTTATGAATCTATATATCTTTCTGCTCTTCGATTTGAAAAATATTTACTTCGACGAACATTGTAATGTTATGATACCTTGCACTATAACTATCGAAAATTGATCATTTCACCAATACTCAGTGAAGAAGTCTCCAGGAAGAATTTTTATTAATTGAAAAATTATTTCATGCATTGATTTCATTTGTTATTTCAAGCCCCTCGAGTTTATTGAAATATTATATCATCATCAGACTAATTGAATTAAAACTGATAGAAATTATTGGTTCTTTCTAAATTTATTAAAGTACAAAATTGCAAGATCAGTTATCAATATTATGTGACGATGATGTCATAGGCGTACTTACCAGATGTTATTGCGATGTGACGTCATCTATTGGTTACGTCATGATGACATCATGGAGTCTTATGACGACATCTCGAATTCCAACAAAACCATTTGGTATTATAATTCATTTATTATGTAATCAGTTGGCTGATCATGATTATGTCACATTGCCACAGTAATGACTTCACAGCGGCGTTATTCCATTATTACGTCATTGTGAGGTCACATAACATTGCGTTTGTGAGTCCCTACATTGTTATGTCATCGTAACGTCACATGACAGTTGAGTTTTGTGCCATCATGCATTGTTACGTCGCGAAGATGTGATATAATTCTTTATAACATTTATATTCCATTCAGGATAGCTTATGACCCCCAGGGCCAAGAGAAGTCTCCATTCAAAGTTTAGTCTGGAGGATGTAACTGTGCAGAAACCTTTGAAGAACAGACAGCAGCAAACATTACATTATATATATAGCTTCATTGCTTTCAGATATTATTTCTTATTTTTGATTCAATGTTATAAGGATTTTCTAAGGAAATTTTCAAGATAATTAATCAGTTATATATTTCAAACTTTTTGAAAACATATTGAAAACATTTCCTGATTAATTAAATAATTTTATCAGAAAAGATGAAAAAGTTTGCTAATTAATTCAATAAAATTCAAAAAGCAGAAGCAAGAACAAATTCTGACTAATGGCTTGCATAAAATTATATATCGATTAAAAAATAATCATCTAAAAGCTCTAATTAACTACTATTTGATATCCATATAGTTTAATCTATAATTTCAAAATTATATTCCATTATGAATCGAGTTTAGTCAAATAATAGATATATAAATATATTTCAGAGTCATGACTACTGATTTCGTAAGTAACATTCAATACAGTTCTTTAGAAATATCTCGTTTCTGAAGAGAATCATAAGATGAACTCATATTTCCCATTATGTTAATGCAAAGCATTAATATAATGGGAAATATGAGTATATTGAACACTTATTTCTTACCATAAAAATATAGATAAATGTTTTTTCTATAGTAAATAAATTTATGGTCCTTAAAAACATATATTTTAAACGATTTGCAATTATTAATTGCATATTCGGCAGTTTCAAAAATATGGATTATTTTGAAGTTTTAAATGGCGGTTACCGTGCAACAAAATCATGCATATTAATTCATAAAGTTCTCTTATATGTTTTATATTTGATCAATAATAAATAATCCTCTAAAATTTTAACTTCTTTGATATTTAGTTCTTGAAATGTCTTGTGGAAATTATCGAACAAATCGAATTCATAAGATAGGTAAAAATGACTAAAAACGTTCAAAATTAATTACATAAATGAAGAAAACTCTAATTTGTCATCAAAAATATTTAATTTCACAATGAAATTTTTGACATAAAGCATAAAAATGTTTTTGTTTAATTTGTAGCTTATTGTATATATTACGTCGATTGGATAGTTGTGTTGAAGACCGATAACTTTCTACCTAACTATTTAATCGAGAACAAATCCACGTCCCGTACTCATGTTTTCAGGACCATTTGATTCCAATCCTTAAACTGGTCCTGAAAATATAAAATTCTTCCGATCGGTCCATTGCAGAATTGCCAATTCAGAGTTGGAACAAAACTTTTCATGGGATCCTGTATACATGTTTTTGGATCTATTAATTAATGGTATAAAAAAACTGATATGAATTCTGCAATGGCTTAACCGCTTAGTGTTCTCTAAATAAAAAAGGGAATTAAAACAAAAAAGATATTTAAAGCAATAAACTTATATGAACAAAGAAAAATCTAATTTATTTAAAAAAATAATTATTCATTCATTCAGAGAATTCTGACACATTGTTGTTCTTCATATATCCCAGTCTTGAAAATGTAAAGGAACTTCGAGCTTGAGACACTGAAGGGATTGCATTCAAGATTTGGATTCTCTTGAAAAATTTTTCAAGAGAAGAGATTTGGAAATTCAAGAAAATCCAAATCCAAAGTTATGTAACCCAGAATTGAACTTGGATCCTTCAGATTGCAAACTAATGCTTTACAACGCGTCCCATTAAATTTTGTAATCTTTAGAGCTAAATGCATCAAAGACCAGAAAAGAAAATTTTCAGAATTACATTAATTTTTTATTTATATCCAAATAAAAATTGGCTTATTATTATTTTGATACTGTTGTTACTAAATCTGCCATTCACACGAAGGCACACCACCATTTTTTCCGTAATGAATGCCCCACCATAAGTCTTTTACTGATAGACATAAATACCGGCAATTCCAGAACAACACTTTACAGCTTATTCCATCACCTTGATTTTCGTACGAAGAGTGTCAATGTAAATATTGCATATGCAAATCGAAAATTTATCGTAAAATTTAAGTATAAATAATCCTGGTTGATCAAAACGGCCCTTTTGATAAGGAATTAGCCAAATGGGTTAGATAATATTCTGTTAATTTTTCGACAGTTCATTGCAAGATGCTAAGAGAATTAAAACAATTCTTAAGTATTAATAAAAATAATAAAGCTATTTAAAAGTATATAATCGCATTTCTATTATAACTTTTAACACGAGCGCATGAAAATTACAATTTAAGTAATTAATAAAAAATGAAAAAACGGTAATAAAATTAAAAATTTTTATAAAGTTTATTTATGACAATATCAGAGACATGATGAAGACTTCAGATTTATCGGCTAATTAGTGAAAACTTTTTAATTCAACTATTTATGCACAAAAAAGTGGTTAAATTATTGAAAATGTGCTATTTATACTATACTTTACTATATCTATACCAGTGGTTCTCAACCTTTTTTCTGTTCAGGAACATATTTTAATATCTTAAAATTTGGCGGCACACCTAAATATTTTAAATAATTTAGATTTAACAACGAATTTTTATTAACAGATGATTATAATTATTCTTATTTATTACATTGAGATTACAGACATATTCGTATACGGGATCATTAAATGGCGGCCCTTATTAAGTTATAGCTCCACTTACGATTTTGTTATACATACATGTACAAATAATCATTAAATGGCACCTCTTATTAAGTTATAGTGCCACCTGCGGATTTTGTGATTTTAGAGAAACTATAATTTTAATTTAATTTTTATTCCTTAATTTTTAAATTATGAATAACGAAAAAAAATTTTGGCTGTGGCAGAAATTCGAGGGTTAGATTTTTAAACAATACCCTATTTATAGGAATCGGTAGAGTGGTTCGATTGCAAAAGGGATATCCAGCCAACCACGTTTCACTATTAATATATATGATTCATACAATTACATACATACAATTCTTATACATATATATAATTCATTCTTAATTTTTCGCGGCACACCGTCAAAGGTTTGGCGGCACACTAACGTGCCGTGGCACAGTGGTTGAGAACCACTGATCTATACTATACTATATGTAATGGCGGAAGGATACGCTATTGTGTGCTACGCACCAGACGACGTGCAATTGGTCACTTTGAGATGGCAGTGATGTCATTTCGTGACGCCACTGCCATCTCAAAGTTAACAATTATAGATAAATTTTTTGTAGTAGGGGCCCGAATAATATTTTGCGGGGAGGCCAAAAATTTTCCACCACTGCCTGTCAATCAGCAATCGGTAACGGATTGCGCAGATATACGCGCAGTCCCTTAAGACTGCGCATATAAGAGGTTCGCGAGTGGTTGATTTCGGTCACAGAATCAGGATTCAGAAGATCTGGGGATTGGTTCGAGAGTCTCGAACGTGCTGGTGATCTTTTGGTGAGTTAAAAGTGTCAAGCAAGTGTTGTCTGTTCCTTCTAACTGGAACTAGTTTTCATAGAGAACAGTCGCTACTCAAGTTTTTGAGGATAACCTTTTCATTTCTGGGTTCCTTTTGAGGTTAGTGGGCTAAATTCAGGGTATTCGTTCTCTGGACTCCAATACTGCACTTCTGCAAGGGTTAAGCTGGGCTCCTTGTCTTTTTCGAACCCTATGGCGGGGGTAAGTTCCCCCAATTATCCGGTCCCTTGGAGAGTTGCCCTGTCCCCCTGGACTGACGTCGAAAAACTCGAAATTTGTTAGGCGAACAAGTTTATTCTTAGACCAATCGCCATTTTTCTGTCGGGACTGAATTCGTCCCCTATTCCTAAGTTCAAGCCGAGTGAACGGTCTACTCTTCTCCGTTCGGCTGTATCGTCACATTCACACCTGTCTGATGTCCGTTATACCAAAGCGGGTCTCCTCCTCCTAAAAACTGACAGTTATGGATGCGCGAAGGAAATCCTCCAAACTGAAGACATTAGGGTCAACGCAGGTGACGGGCCACTTGGCAGCGGACTGCGTTCAAACTGACTTTCTGATACGCGACGTTGACGAATCGATCGCCGCCGCTGATATACTAGAAGCCATTCAAGGGGATGACATCCACTTCGCGGAGGTTCGTCGATTCTCCCGAGTTGTCGATGGGCGACGCCTCCCAAGCACCACTGTTCTCTTATCCGCTGTCGAGATGGACGACCTGGACTTCGTGACCTTCTTCTTCCGACGTTACCGATGCTCACTCTTCATCCCACGCCCCCGACATGTACAAAGTGCCAAGCCTTTGGCCACACCGCGAAAGTCTGCAGAGGTTCCTTATAGTGTAAACGATGTAGTGGTCACCACGCCACAACGGACTGTTCCTCCTTAACCCCCCGCTGCTGCCGCTGCTGGAGAAATCACCTAGCGATGAACCCGTCCTGCCCGAAAGTCCGCGCAGAGGCGGATCGCCTTCGTACCGCGGCGCTTCAAAGAAACCTGACACAGCCAATGAGGCGTATCACCCGCCCAAAGCCATCCTATGCGACGGCAGCCGCCGCACCACCTCTTCAGCTGACCCAACCTGCCCGAAAGAGAACGGAGCGGATCTCTCCGACAACGCAATCAACAGACGTCAACTCAACGCTACTCACTGCTATACAAGATCTCACACTCCAACTTAAGGAATGCATTACTCGTATCAAACAATTCGAAACCATAGTCTCCTCGCTACTAGCAGCCGTGGGTCAAGCCACTTTTCCCATATAGTTCGAGCATGACCCGAGAAGATGCACACCAACAACCACGCCCCCATGGGACAGTAGTCCCAAGGCCCCCTCCAGTCGTCACCAACCATTCCGCCTCAAAACGACACAAAAAGAGCGGGAAAGGATCAGATTTTACTAAGTCAACAGACGAAGACTGCTCAATGAATTCCCCTCTTGAGATGTCAGAGGGAAATGATAAGGATACTTCGACGAGGCACATTAGTCAAGTCATTGGACAGAGTGTTGACTCTTCCAATGACTTTGCTGCAAATCATATCAGCAGTCGGACGGACATTATCCACAGGAGATGGACACCGGGAACTGTCTCTCGTTGGTAGAATCTGTGAAACTACACTGACGGCAAACCAAAGCAAACAAAACATTAAATGGATAAACTCCACATAGTTCAATGGAACGCCAGAGGTGTTCGGCTACAACTATTAAACGCAGAATGGTTCTCCTCGACTGAGGTGATTATCATCCAGGAGACGTGACAGAAACCGAACATTCCATTCTCCTTACCAGGCTTTACGATATACCGCAAAGACCATGCAGGTCGCATCGGCGGAGGTCTTCTGAAGGCGGTCTCCAATCGCTACGCTTCCGCTTAAAGAGGAACGCCAGATCTCTCTGCTGACATCGAATTACTGGGGGTTGACATTTAGGGAAGTGCCGTTCCATTCTCGTTATTAAACATCTACGTCCCTCACGACAAGTTATCGGCAGAACATATGGAAAAAATCACAACAGCTCTTCAACCTCCATTTCTTCTGGGCGTCGACTGGAATGCTCGTCACCCTGCATGGGACTCGTCATCGACCCGACCGACACCTGCCAGAGCTGTCGTCTTTGACTGGATGATCTCAGCGAACTGTGCTCTGCTCAATACTGGCCATCCGACACACTTCTGGGATGGAGGAAGCTCATCCGCAATAGATATCTCCTTCTGCTCGCTGGATATCTTCCACCAGTCGTTATGGTCTCCCACCCTCGATACCTTGGGTAGCAACCACGCCCCAATACAGATAGGTCCCTACACTTCCCGGGACTAGTTCCTACTCCTCAACATCACCGACTCCGTATGTACAGTACCGCTCTTCCGATCTAAACTATTCAATAAAAATTTTAACAAAAATTTATTTCGATTTAGAAAATCTACTAATAGCTAAAAACGTTGCTCGTGTTCAATATATATTTTATAATTTATTAAATTATTTGCTTGATATGTTTAATAATAAATTAAAAGAAGTTTAATTAATACAGCAAATTATAAATCTATTAAAAATCTTGGTTTTATTATTAATATATTTGTAGCTCTATATCAGGAAATCAATAGTTAATATGAGCAAATGCCTATTTAGTTTGAAAAAATAAAATATTTATAATTTGTTCATTTATTGCAAAAAGTTGTTATGCATCTATAAAAATATATACATGTGAAATATGTTGGGATGATGCATAAGTTCGTAGCTTTTTCTATGGCATGATAGCATTGCAGTGTTAGGACTTTGTTTATCGTTTGGCATCTGTCATTCATTATTTGAAATGTTGTGCTTGTAAATTTCGCATTGAATTTTGCAGATTTGATGAATAAGTTTGTGCTATTTTTGAGCTAAAGAACTGGAATGTCAGGTCGAGAAAAACGAATAGTTCAGACATATTCTTCTTATTGAGTTTAATAGAGAAGCAAAGGCAGCTGAGCGACTCGAACCATTATGCCGTCTATGGAACGAATGCAACTGAAGAAAGCACGCAAATGGTTCTGTTGTTTCAAAGATAGCCAATTTGATGTGAGCGATTCTCCATGTTCGAGAAAACTATCGGATTTTGATGAAGACCTTCTGAATTCTATGATCCGTGATGATCCACTTCGGTCAACCCGAAAATTAACTGAAGTAATGAATTATGAGCAGTCAACCATCCTGCGACATTTGCATTCTATGGACAAGATGCAAAAATCTGGTGTATATGTATCTCACACTTTAAGCGAAAACAACAAAAATTAATGCGTGGGCATATGTGGCCTGTGCTTGCTCGTCATCGGTTTTTTTGCATATTTTACGCCCCTTTCCAATCAGGGAGATTCCTTAGAAGGCGGGGCCAGTTCCAACCACACGCTGCACCCACGCCCGTGGAGAGGGCCCGGATAGTGAAGGACGAGAATCACCGGGCCGGGCCCAGTACCCCGAAAAATCCGGGATCAGACCCAGGACGCGAACCCAGGTCCTCCTGCGTGGCACACTAACGCGTCACCACTCAACCATCTGGCTGCCACTCGTCATCGGTTAGCTTGTTGAACAACAACAACCATTTCTATCGAATATTGTTATTGGTGACGAAAAATGGTGCCTTTATGTCAGTATAAAAAAGAATGGAATATCTGAGCCCTAACATAAGAGCACCACCCCGCAAAAAAGTTTCCTCTATCCACGGAAGATGATCCTATGCGTTGGGTGGGTTAAAGAAGTCATCGTATATTATGAATTGCTTTCCAGAAATGCCACCCTAACTGCTGACATTTATTGCCAAAAACGCAATCGCATTCTTTCATCATTTTTCATCAATTGCTGCAAGAATGCAGCAATTGATGAAAAATGAATGAGGAGACTGCATCTAAATTAAATCTGCGATCGTAAATTAACTTGTTGCGCTGCAACAAGTTAATTTACGATCGCAGTCCGCTAACATGACGAAAGCAGCTATCTAGGAGTTTGGTTGTGAGATGATTCCACATCCCCATATTCTCCCGATCTTGCGCCCTTAGAATTCCACATTTCCGTTTTCTATCCAACGATCTTCAAGGGAACTACTTTGATAATAAGATGCTTTACAAACTTAGCTTGGCGACTTCCTCGACTCCACATCAGAAGATTTCTTTAGACATGAAACATGAATAAAGAAACTACCCGGGGTTGGAAGAGAGTTATAGATAGTGGAGGAGAATAAAAAATATTACAGATTAATTTCTATATGCTAGTCATTTCAAATAAAAAATTTTATATAGCCAAAAACCGCTATGAATTTATGCATCAACCAAAAATTCAATAAGCCACATGAGCTTTTGATTTGTTAATTGTTTATTAAATTTCAATAAGCCACATCCGCTTTTTTCCCGAAAAAGCTGATGTGACTAAAAAAATATTGATACGCGCACGTGTATGCATACTCTGAGTAAGAACATTAATTGTGTAGTTGACTAAGAAACTAACATTAATTTTCTTTAATTCACAAGTCGGCCGGATGACCGCGTGGTAAAGCTGGGACTTACCACTCTGGAGCATCCGGGTTCAAAACCGCGTCCCACACCTCCAGTTTTTCAGGCGAGGACCTCGCCTGAAAAACTGGAAGTTCAACGGGCCGCGTCCGGACCGGACGACCACTCTGGAGCATCCGGGTTCAAAACCGCGTCCCACACCTCCAGTTTTTCAGGCGCGGACCGGACGCGGCCCGTTGAACTTCCTCCGGATGATTGAATCCTTCAACCATCCGGTTGACCCATAGTGGATATTGGCCAGCCTGTGATGGGGTCTACAATTGATCGCTGCCAGATACAGTATATCCTATGAAGATATCGCTGCGTAATCTAAGTAACCTAACATTTAATTCACCAACTTTATTTAGTTAACGTAGGATACTACTCCAATGAAAATAAGCAATTATTTGTATGCATTTTTTTACATTATCTTGAAATAGATGTAATATTTTAAATAAAGGTTAGAACAGATAGGGTAAGCTGCCATATCTCATGAGGGAAATACTATATCTGGCGGTCGACAATTATAAAGCCGATCACAAACTGGTCAACATCCATGATGGGTCAATTGGATGGTTGAAGGATGGAGTTCAACGGCCGAGCCCTCTCTCCTCCTGAAAAACTGCAAGTATGGGATTTGGATTTAAATCTGGTTCATCCAAGGTGGTAAGCCACAGCTTTACCGCGCGGCCATCCTCCGAATCTTCAATAAAGAAATATAAAAACATTTTTCAAGGGGTCCGAGAACATGTTTTAAATTCAAGGGGGTGCCTATCATTAAAAAGATTAAGAATCACTCTCCTATATGAATAGCAAGTTTTGTTTAAAATGAGTCTAGATACAAGCTATAATGGTTTTCTATCGTTTCATTGTGTCTATTGACAAATCTTAGCCGTGGCTAAATCCTTTGTCAAGGGATCCTCATGCAAGCAGGAGAATTCATTGTTTCGATCGCAAACTCTGTGACTCAACTCTAGTATCTTTGATTTTTCAGAACATGACCGAAGCCTTGAGAGGTATATATCATCAATCGGTAGTGTGTTGACCGACCACATACCTCGCCGGATCGGAGGCACCTTGTGTCCCCTATTTTTGGAATAAGCTTCACGATGCCTGTTATATCCTCTCGAGTGAAGCATAAGCCGTTCATAGCATTTGTGAAGAGAACAATTCCGTTATCCCAATCCGTTCGTTTCTTGTACTTGCACTGTTAATGTTGCTGTCAGCCAATCATCCTTCGGCATGATACACCACTTTGGATTTTAAACTCTTTTTTAGAGCTTTGTCCCCACGAAGAAAATATTACAGGCCAATTGTAATTCCGATCCGTGGTAATTTTTTAACAAAGGGAAATCGTCAATTTAAACTTATCTAGAGAACTAATCAGATAAGTGAAACAACTATTTCATAGTTTGCCCACTTTTGCAGATGGGTTAGCCAGAATGTGGAGAACGGATTCAAGTGAACGGTCTTGCAACCATGAATAAATTTTCTTATGGATGGAATCCATGAAGCACGGATGGAAAGCCAAAATGTTTCCAAGGGGCCAGTCCGACTGATCGATCTATAAAAAATTGGACAGTTGATTGGCGAATAACAGAGCACTCCACTCGGTGAATGATCCTGGACCAAGCGTGATAGGCCTAATAGAAAGAAATTGTGTTTTACTTCAAACGTGGAAAGCAGAGTTCAAATTTCCTTGTCAGACATCTCCAACTGTTTCAGAAATCGACCGGATTAGCCGCGTGTTAACACTTCGGCTTTTTACTCTGGAGGGCTCAGGTTCGAATCTCGGGTCCCACCACTTGAAATTATTTATCATGGGGTCCGGACCCGGCCGTCGATCCCCGTCCTCCACAATCCAGCTGACTTCTCTGCAGGGGTGGGCAGTCTGTGGAAGGGCTTGTTTCGCCCCGCCACTTAGTACTCTTACTGAGTTGAAAGTGGTGTCATATTTTGACTTAAAAACTATTTCGAAAGGGAAGCAGGTCCCGATAGTTGACACATCCTCCACCTGGGTTGACCCCTGGTGTGGATAGCCCATAATGACATGGAAACACCTCGCTGCTTACTGTAGGAAAAGCAGTATAAAAGCAGAAAGAGTGGAGCCATTCAGATTTCACGATTTCTTTCAGAAGTGATTTGCTGCTTATCAGCGATAAGGAGATTAAAACTAACATACTGAGAAACTTTCTGTGCATAGCAGTCTAATTACAATCAATTAAATGTAGTAAAACGGTATCTTCAAAGATTGATGGAAAGCTGAAAAAATCTGTTATTTTTTTATGCTTTCCTATGTGATTGTCATTATTACATTTTACGGTTTAATGACAATCATAATATGCCTGAATAAATCACCGTAACTAATGTGTAATTCATTAGAACAGTAACTATAAAACCCGGTAAGGACCAGCAGACTCCACTGATGTTGCATAATTCATCTACTGGAAACAAATGAGGTTCCTGATTGACGCAACTCATTCGCATGCCCGACGACAAATTATCAGTTATCATTATATCTGTTATTTCCTTTAAAATAACAATTACTTCATCGGAATAATAAGAGAACTATATTTATGTTTTAGTAAAATAAAGTAGAGTAATAATACACGGAGCGATAAGGAGATTAAAACTAACATACTGAGAAACTTTCTGTGCATAGCAGTCTAATTACAATCAATTAAATGTAGTAAAACGGTATCTTCAAAGATTGATGGAAAGCTGAAAAAATCTGTTATTTTTTTATGCTTTCCTATGTGATTGTCATTATTACATTTTACGGTTTAATGACAATCATAATATGCCTGAATAAATCACCGTAACTAATGTGTAATTCATTAGAACAGTAACTATAAAACCCGGTAAGGACCAGCAGACTCCACTGATGTTGCATAATTCATCTACTGGAAACAAATGAGGTTCCTGATTGACGCAACTCATTCGCATGCCCGACGACAAATTATCAGTTATCATTATATCTGTTATTTCCTTTAAAATAACAATTACTTCATCGGAATAATAAGAGAACTATATTTATGTTTTAGTAAAATAAAGTAGAGTAATAATACACGGAATCCGAGTTAAAATACAAGTATTGATTAAAAACTAAATAGTTTAGTAAAATAATCTTGAAAAATATAAAGAAAATTAAAGTATGGTGTTTATTTTAAGTATAATGTAACAGATCATTCATTAAACATAAATAATGTATAATTAAGTAATTTAATACTTATTCCAATAAAGTAATTTTCTTTAAAAATAAAATTTCAATTCTTAAACAGTACTTACTTTCAGCTTTTCTTTCAAAGACAGATTTGTTGCTGACAAAATTTCTATTTCGTTAAACTGTCCATAGAGCTTTGGAGATAAAATTCTATTCAGAACCATTTAAATAGTTTCTATATTACTACTTATAATAAACACTTACCTCACTTGTAATTCTAGATAATAAGTGACAAATAAAAATAATTTCAACAGCATAAAACAATGCTAATAGAAACATTATCACTTTAAATAAAATACTCATTCGTACGTATATCACAATGCAAGTTAAGAAGCAATTCATATAGATTAAAAATCCATATAATATGGGAAATACATATTCAAAGGCATCGTTTAACTTTTCAACAAATAACAAGATTTCAGTGTGCTTATCTATCAACGCATTCAATCGTTCTTTGATATTTGTAGAATCGCTTATAATATCAAACAATTCTTTCGATAGGTTTTGCAATCTCTTGAAAATTACCAAAAATATAAAATAAATTTGCATGCTGACAATGGTCATTTCTTCGACTCCCACCACTCCAAAGAAAGTTATACACACAGTCTGGAAAAATGCTATATAACTTGATCCAGTACACCGATGTAAAAGAGGAAATAATAAAATATCATTTAGTATATTGAAAATTAACAGAAATGAAAAAGTGTTTATTAAGCTTATTGAGTGTATTGATTCTAATTTGCGAAGTCTTTCTTCTTCTCCAACATAAGAGCTTTTATCCAATACGAAAGGTAATTTTATTCTGACCATAGAGCTATGCAGCATACTCAGAAACGAAGTAAATATAAAAGTGTTTATTTTGACAAAGATTGCAGTTTCAGAATTGCATGTTTCATCCACAATATCACAGAAATAACCAAGATGAAAAAAGCTTAATGTTACCAGGGAAACTGCTGACCACATAAATATTTCGATAAAATTTAGATATAATTTGTAGAGAAACCTCCATTCTTTTTTGTAAATAAACTTTCGGCAGTAGCAATCACAATCTTCCACAATATTTAAACCAAACACGCTTGCTGAAGAAAGTAATGGCTTCATTATACATGTAACACAAGTTAGTTGTTTTGTGCGAATCATTTTAAGAGATCAAATGCCAAATTTGTCGTATTACAGATAAAAATTTTATCAGAGTGTCAATTCTGGTTTTTTCTGTTATTTAGTAATGTATGATTTCTAGAATGAAACATGGATCTGAAAAAAAAAATTGAAATTTGTTATGATAAATTATATATAAATTTGAGATGATCATCAAGTTTTATGTAGATACGATTTTAATGAAAGATTAGCTGTTCAAGTTTTAATCAGGGATAAGAAGAGAAAAATTTTTAGTAAACATAACCATTAGACCATTGGGATTCCAGAAGAGATGCAGCAAGCATCTGCCTAATTTCACAAGTGGCGCTGTCACGATTTTAAGATATTCGACCGATAAGAGTGTTTTGTCAATAGATTACGCAACTTTCCATTCTAGAAGAATACTAAATGACGGGGCGAAACAAGCCCTTCCATATGCTGCCCACCACTGAAACCACTGAAGAGGGATCAGCCAGATTGTAGAGGATGGGAATCGAGGATCCGGACCCCATGATAAACAGTTTCAAGGGGTGAGACCCAAGACTCCATTAGGTTAGGTTAGGTTATTTAGATTACATACATACAATTCTTATACATATATATAATTCATTCTTAATTTTTCGCGGCACACCGAAAAGGTTTGGCGACACACTAACGTGCCGTGGCACAGTGGTTGAGAACCACTGGTCTAGAGGTTTCAGAAGTTTTAATCTAGTTCTAACAGTGATTTTAAAAACTATTTAACTATTGCACAATTACCCAAGCAGAGATATTTTCCCTTCTTCATGAAATATATCACACATGCTGGATAACAATCTCAAAAATCTATTGTTCTGTCTCTCTCCCATACTGTCCTTTCGGCTCTTAATGCGCATCTAGAAAAATCTATATTGACTTCAGACATTGGATTCCTAGTCATTCGGGATGTGCGGCTAATGAATTGGATGACACTCTTATTGATCAGCTTATCTTAACAGAGACCATGTATTTTCAGTTTATGCTCCCATTAAAATCAAATCCTTTCTGTACAACACACGTATAAACTCATGAGGAAATATCTGGAACAAAGATACAAAAGATCAAATAAAGCAAAATTTTCCCTACAGTCAGAGACAGATTGAGAGTTGATGACTTTCAATTTAACTCAGCATAGTTATTTCAAACAATTATATTTGTCAGTTCAAGATCTTCAAGTGCAACTATAATTCAGAAAAGCCAGATTATATTGAGCATATTTATTTATTTATTTTTACTATTCTTTATTTGATCGTCTTATTAACAGAAATATAGCTTTGCCCTCCGAACATCTTAGTGATGTGAAGATTCTAGATATCTTCAGGAAAGGTGGAAACACACAAGTTAAGCAATTATGATCCCAAACAGATATATTTGTTTATAATGTAATTAGTATATATAGCATTTCTAGTAAATTATCGTTCCTTTTACTCTAACTTCATATATTTCATTTAGCAACCGTTTCTTATTGTATAGTCACAAGTATAAATAAATCATTTTTCTTTTTTTCTGAAAGTTTCTTAGTACAAAAGTGAGAAGAAATCCCATATGCTCTCATATAGTAAAAAAACTGGACAAATTTGCAATAAAACTTGCTTTATAATGTAAAGCTGTTCAGGAACTAGTCATCTTAAAGCGGGTTATATATAAATATATTTATAATTTGATCAAACTTGGTTAGGTTAGGTTAGTTAAGTAGTCATATCATACTTGATATATTCTGTACCTGGCAGCGGCCACCACAGGTTGATTAACAACCATAGTGAGATTAATCGGAAGGTTGGGATTCAACGGGCCGATCCCGGAGCCATCCTGAAAAACTGGAGATGTGGATGCGGATTTGAACCCAAATCCTCCAAGGTGGCAAACGAATGTTTTATTACCTTGATTAAACTTGATTCATAATAAAATATAATTTTGAAATTATGCATTATATAATATTTTATAATGATATTGAATAGTGATTACTAGCAACTTGAATATATCATTATTTTTAATTCAATATAAATTTTATGCAGATATATTGGATTTGTTATTATTTCAGTGTTTTAAGCTCTTTCAAATACAATATTCTTATATAATTATTTTAATTAATTAAGAAAAATTTACAGTATATTATCAAAGGATTTGAAATAAATGAAAGACTAATTAACTTTTTCTCAAAAGATACTTATGAAACTGAATTAAATAAAAATAATACCCAAAAGCAGAAATTATAAAGAATAAAATATTAATTAAACAAACTAAATGGAGATTATAAATCTTATTCAAACTGATAATAGAATACTGACACGCTATAAATTTGATATTCATGTTTATTTAAGTTAAAATATTTTAAGTAATTACATTTATTATGTAATTAGCCAGCAAATTTTAGCAAAACATCATCTAGAAAAAACAAGAGTCAACATTTAAAATAAAAAAATACTCGAAAACTTCTTTGGAAAAATCGATTAAACAGTTACAATAAAGTTAATATTATGTAGAAATGTCATCCATTAAAAATTATTGTAAAAATGTAATTTCTAGATCCGGTTTTACAAATTCACACATTTAGAATTAATCACTAAATTACTATTTAGTCAATTAGTATTTACATTTCGGTTAATATAAGACCATAACAAACTATTCTTCTTTCTTCCTTTATCGGCATTATCCGATCGATTCTTAAGAATGATCACTTCCTAAATCATTCTGAGATTCGATCGGAAGCATTGCTGTAATTTTTATAATATAACATTGTTATTATGCAATATTTTTTCATGTGGCTATCTATCCAGAGCACAAGTCGATATACAAATTGGATAATCCATTTTATCCATCGTCCATTGCAAGATTATCTATCGTGAAGATTAACTTAAAATATATATATATGCTACAAAAATTATATTTACGATTTTTCATTCTCTTCGTCGCTTTTCCATTTCTCAAACATAACGAACAGCCAAAACAATTCAATAGAACACTAAAAATAATTATAAATTGAAAAGCGATATAGTGATGCACTAGTTAAAAAAATAATTGGAGATGATGATTCTGACTGATGCATGTTTCTTATTTTGGGGTATATTTTAGTAAATTGTGATAAATGAACTGTAAATTGATTTCAGAAACCATCTTGCATGAAAATAATGATCGGTAATGAAAAGAAATTGTAACATGAGCCGTCGTAAATTTAAGTTTTCAGAAAAGTTTAAGAACGATTAATAATACTTTAATATAAAAATACTTTAGATATTAATACAAGTACCACATTAAAAGATTTTTAACACAATTTTGTTGTTGTCATCTATATAGTACTTTTTTCATTTATTTATGATTATAGATTAAAAAATAAATAAAAATCTACTTCAAGGTATCATTATTACATTATAATTTTTAATATTCCTATTAATTTCTGTTGTCTCTATTTTTTAACTTTTTTTAAATTACTTGACTGAATTTTTAGAATAAATTTATGTTTTACAGTTTTAAATAAACTTGAATTCCATTATTACACGTGTTACTTTCTTTTGATTAGCCTTGTCAGACCTATACGTACAGACAGGGCCGCCGAGAGGGGGTGACATCCGTGACTTTTGTCACGGGCCCGGCATCAAAAAGGGCCCGATCGTCGGGCTCTGACGTCACATAACGTGTGTGATAGTTCGCAGACTGCCGTCAGAGAGCAGTCTCTATTATCCAAACAAGCATCCAAAGCAGTCGTGCTAAAATAAACTACTTTACAATAAAACCCCGTTTAACGCGAGGGATACGTTCCAAAAAAACCAAGCACTAAACAAAACAGCGTTAAATGATGTCATCTTAACACGTAAATAATAGGAATAGGTGAAACAGGCTAGAGAAAAAAAATATGAGTACCTTTTTTTATTTTGTAATATGTATTATTACTATCGCATTACATTAATTATAGATATTTTTATTTCTAATATCGATTTGTATTCATAAATCATTCATGAAAATCAAAAAATATTCAAGTAAATAATTTGTTTGTGATGAGGAAGGTTCTTTCTCATTTGATAGTTTTGATTTTTCGTTAAGAATCATTTAACGAAAAATCGCTTGTCTTTTCCTCTTTTGTTCAGCAAGCAACTGTCGATAGAAAGGCATCGCATCCATGACACTTCGTCTTGCCTTTGAACGTCTATGAAAATTTGGATCATTTTGTGTAAACTAATGCATAATTTCCGTAATAATGGCTAAACTTTAACTTTAAAATAACGTTGATGAACGATCATAAATATGAACTGTGACCGCAGCACACTTTCGTATGTATCGCTCTGAACTGATATCAAACGCATTGCGAGGCGGCATAAGAATATCAAAGCAAAAAATTAGTGCGATTTCGGATTTATATGAGTATAACGGTTTGAAAAACCGCGCCAAAGTGAATATAGAATTCGAAAAAACCGCGTTATATTGAAACAGCGTTAAACGGAGCAGCGTTAAGCGGGGTCTTACTGTTTATATATAACATGATATGTAATGTATCGAATTTTGAATTTATTGTACACTTTTTAAATAAATATTTAATGTTTTATACGACTATTTTTATTAAACCAAAGTGATGCACTTTTTAAGTGAGGCCCGGACTACACACTTGTCACGGGCCCGAAAATTTCTCTCGGGGCCCTGTCCTTTGGTATACTTATATATATAGAAACTTTATATAGTACACGGAAATATTAAAAAATAATCAAAAAATATTTAAATTTAATTCTTTTCTGTTTAAAATTTTATTAAATTAAAATTTCCATTAATTTTTTTCCGATATGAAACGATTCCGTATCTTTAAGATTACTATTTATAAAATATAAAATTTCTTCGAATTTTGAGAAAAATTTTATCGGTCTCTGATGTAATATATTTATAAATCATAATTAAGATCAAATAAAATATATCATAATAGGATTAATTTTATCTGCACTATATAGTTTTAATAACTTTATTAAATGTTATTTATAACTCAAACAGAAAATTTCTAATAGTAAGACTTATAAATATTTTTAGAAAGCTATTAGATTTAGAAGAATAGGAGACAGAAAAAATGTCCTATCACTGAGACCGTCTAGGACTTTATTGCGTACCCAAAACAGAATTATTCCATCAAAAATTCTGACTTACAAATAAAAGGCAGTGCATTCCTTAATGGAATCATGGGAAGACCTCATTAAGGAACATACTGTCTCTTCTAAAATGATCCTCTGCCACAGGAAAATGCATTTCCAGAAGATCGTATCTCAGCCCATAAAGGGCCACAAAATACATGTATATCGATAGCTTTTTCATTCTTATCTTGGCATCTTCTACACTTGGAATTATTAATACTGTCTCTTCTAAAATGATCCTCTGCCACAGGAAAATGCATTTCCAGAAGATCGTACCTCAGCCCATAAAGGGCCACAAAATATATCGATAGCGGTTTCATTCGTATCTTGGCATCTTCTACACTTGGAATTATCAACAATCCCCATTAAATGAAAATGGCTGTTACAATGATAGAACCCTGTAAAAATCATTAATTGATTTTTAATCAGTATAAGCGATTAGAATCTCTAATCGCCATGAAGAATTATTTTAAAAAAATCTTAATTTTAAAAATAAAATTCTATACAAGACTTATTAAATCTTTTATACAATATTATTATTTTAAAATAAAGAAATAAACATTAAATTACAATGGTTCCCGGTTATAACATGGGTTTGCAGGGTAGTGATCTGACCCACGTTATAAGACAACCGCGCTATAACCGACGGCTTCTCTTATTTTCAATTTAGTGATTCTAAATTAGAGAATAAGAGAAAGCTGTCCAATTTATCCAAGAAGGTTTGTAATCTTCCTTTTTCTGCAATCCATCCTCGTATTGTGACGGATGGACGTCGATTATGCGATGTATTATATTTTTCTCAGAATCTCTTTCAAACGAATGGGGAACAGGAAAGACCAAGCAGAATAAACGAGAACGTTATATCCGGGGAGCACTGTATTAATTTTTCTTTCTTTGCTAGTATTCGAATGCCATGAAAAATAATAGAAATAAATTAAACTAAATGTTAAGATAGAAAAAGAGTTAATTAGATAAATTTATGCATATTGTTGTTTAAGAAATCATGTTTTAAATCACAATATTTGTGTTATACAGTACTATTAAAAAATTCTGAAAAACAAATTTATTTTTCATGTTGTGTTAAGGTAAAGAAAAAATTCATATTTGCATATGAGATATTTTCTACACCACTTTATTCTATTTTTATCTTGTACTGTTTACACAAAACATGCAAAGATCATTCGTAACATTTCCAATGTTATTTATTTACTGTCAATTTTGATAACGAAGAAAAAAATATTATGACTTTTTACATTATTATTATTTTTTACTATTTTCAATTTTCAATATCATCCTTTTTTTAGAATGGCTTTTCGAATCATTACTTGAAGGCTTTCTTGAAGTTGACATGTTTTTTTTTCCTCTTTTTCTTTATCATTTTTTCGATGTTTTAAAGATTGTCATCTCTTAGTAACGACAAGTCGACAAGAATTGCTTGCTTGCTGACTGTTTCATTCGTTTGTATGGCGAACGAGGAATTTCTGGTATGTGACTAATTTTATGCAAATCTTTTGATGGAGTTTTGCTAAGAGATTAAACGTTGCAAAATTTACATTAAAGACAAATTAAATTACTGCATAATAACTATAACAATTTGAGTAATTAATATAGTCTCTATTTTCTTATTTTGTCGTTTTTTAGTAATTTCTTGTTATTATGTATGCATTTTTCATATACACAGCATACATTATTATACCATCAAATAATTATACCGCTTTACATAATAAATATCCTATAAATCTTTCATATACTTCATAAACAAACAATATTCCATTTGCTACATTAATATTCATATATAAATGTAATAATTTAATTATTTCATGCCCAAATCTTGCCCAAAATATTTTTTCATAATTAAATGTACATTGACGTTAATTAGCAAAGTTTAGAAACTTCGAAAACTCATCAAAATGTAAATTCAGTCCATTTTAATTTTTTTTTTCCTTTTACTTCCATTACGAATGGTAAATTCTACGGAAGCTCTTATCTTGTTTTGTTAAACAACGAACAATTCTTTTTTAATTTTAATTCATTATTAGCCATCAAATATCTCGAAGGATGTAGATGATACAGAAACATTCTCACAGTATCTATACAATTAAATATATAATAATATTAATAACCATTATCATCAATGTTTTCTATAGGTTAACTACTGATTTTGCATCTTATCCACATGCTTACGTGAATTTTGTGTGGATATAAATTTATTTTAGTTATTTTTTTTTATCGTACTTTAGTAGAGTGAACATAAAATACTTCACCAGATGACAGCTTTCAAAGGAAGATGCAGTATTGGAAAGTTGTGGGATGAACACCATTGAAACTTAGTCGGAAAAAGAAACAAGTCAAGCAAAAAAAATCGATTTAGAATTGTTCGAAAACTAAAAAAATAAAAGAAAACTTTCTTTTTTAATAAACAGTAAAGCATTTAAATCTAAATTGCAAATACTCGATATAACAGAATCGATTTTATTTTAATTCTTTAACAGTTACCAACAATCTGATTTCGTACGGTAAAAATTAAAAAAATAATAAATTTCATTCGTTTTATGTGCATACATAATTAAAAATGTACACTTAAAATGTACAAAAGACTCGAATTTGGCAACGTATCGAATGAGGAAATTGTCTGCTGCAATAACAATTTCAGGAACATGTTTCAGGTAGTCATTGATTTGACATTTTCTTGTCAGCTTTCCCAGCAGAAGCACTTCGCTATAATCAATACATGGATGCTGACAATAAATTCATCTCGTTACTAAATTTAGGTATTTATTTTAATATTATTAGCCGGTCCAGCATTATATCAAAATAAATTATTTTCGTGCATAATTTTTGTATATTAATTTAAAGTAATACAATTTTAAAAAAGGTTGAATAAACGTAATAACCATAAGAGTATTAAGTAAATATTTAAATCTCGAGAAAATGTTGCATTTTCGTTAATTTCTTTAATTATTTTTATCTCAGTTTGCAGCCTTAGTATAAATCCAATAATCTGATTGACTTTTTTCATTTATTTGCTGTGTGTTTAGACCCATTTCAGCTAATAGGCTAATCCTTACTTTTAAGGTCTTGAGGATTATGAGGTCAGTTTACCGATTTTTACGAAGAAATTGTTTTTTATATAAAAGGGAAGAAAAATGCCTTCGGCTTTCTGTCACTAATTTATTCATTAACTTTCGGTACATCTACAAAATTATTTCTTTTTAAATTGCTCTTTAAATTTTAACAAATAATACTGTTTGTTTTTATTTCTTTTTTGTATCGTTTAAAGTTTTTCACGAGTTATTTGTAAAACTAAGGCAATTTATTGTTGGCAATATTGTTATATAAAACGTACGCAGTTCTAACAAGTTTTTAACTGTGGTAATAATATAATTTTATTTAAAGGAAAATCGCGTTAAAACTCTTTCGTCACTGAAATTTTTATAATTATAAATATAATTCATTTCTGCTTAATTTTTTTTTTACCGCAAGTAATTCGGAAATAGAAGAAATTAGAAGCAGGGAATAAAAAAAAAATTGTTTTCAGCAACAAGATGGATGGTTACTGTACTAACATGTTCATCAGAGCAAGAGGAGGGGAAAAAAAACCTATACTGAATGTCATTTATTTTAATTGATTTATTATTATTTTTTATCTTATTTTTCTTTAACTAACAGTAAATTTTACAAGTCTGACTTAAGAATTAAGGCTAAAGTTTTCATTTTACGTAATTTAATAACTTCGTGCTTATTATAAGAATAACAAATATCTAATAAGCGAACTTATTATGACATTTATATGAATAGGAACTCTGATAAATAATTGGAATTGTGCAGTCTTCCATGCTAAAAGTAAACATATTGATAAAATGTATATGTCAACATGTGTTAATAAAACAGTTAAGTCAGTTTTATTTTTATTTATCAGAATAAACAAGGCACAATAATAATAATAATAACTATATCAAGAATAACATTTTTGTTTAGCAAAAGGGTTAAAAAATATCATAAATGAAGATAAAAAGCTATGAACAGGTGGCTATACAGTTGGACCTTAATTTTAGTTGAAGTTGATAGATGACTTATTTTTGTACGTTGCTTGGTAAAGCTTTTCTGGTGATTGTGTATCCCTTCTATTCTTTCTCTTTAATGGATAAATCCTGTCATCAATACAACAAGGTATGTTTATCAAAGTGACTTTTCTATATGAATTATAGAACATGCGATCTTTTTAACACAAACAAATTTTATCTATACAAAACATTAGTTATACGAAATTTAATTTATATGCATTCTGATCAAATTTTAATTGTTAAAAATTATTTTTTAAATCTATAAATTGAATTTTTATAGTTATTTTGATATTTTGAGATTGTGGTTTTTTATTCAAATTTAAAAAAAAAAATTCTTACTTCAGAGTTGTAAAAAATGAGCTATTTTTACTTTTATAATATTAAATACACAATTATTTTATTGAAGAAATAAGTTTTATTATTTTGTAATGTATTGCTTAGATACAGAGATGATTGATTTTTTTCATTTTCTTAGAATCAGTGATATATATAATAAAAAAAACACGCAAAAACCCATTATTTTCTTTATGGAAACTGCATTATTTGATTGCTTTTTGGATCATTTCCCCCCACTCACTCACACAGATATATACATCATTCCTAGACGTTTCCTAAAATTAGAAAAATTATTAAAAAATTCTGAACGAGTTAATCTTGATATTCATGTAAGCATAACTTTTCGGTAGTAAAAAGATGTATAAGTGGCTATTTTTATAGACTGTTTTGCTGCATACTTTCTTTGTTCGATGTTATTACTTGATAATATTGATAAAGAAATTCGGGATATTAACAACCTGTAGCAGTTGTTTTAACGACCTGAGAAGACAATATCAGCTATTTCCCGTACAAGATTATTTCGTAGAATATAGTAAATTAGCCATTCATAATAGCATGTTTCACAGTAAAAGTTTATTTTAGATAATTAAATTTTACGATAAATATAATTAACTGATTGCTTTACTGTACAGTAGATAACTTTGTTACCAATTATTACTCTAAACTTTTTAATATTTCTACTTAATTAGCTCCAAAAAATTAAAAAAAAAAATACATAGCACAGCATAAAACGATTTTAAATTTATCTGATCGAATTTTTTGGAAGTTTACTTTAATTAAAAATTTTCCTTTAAGAAACATTTACGGTTAGGTTAGGTTAATTAGATTACGCCACCATATCCTCATGGGATATACTGTATCTGGAGGCGGCCACTTGTAGAGCCCATCACAGGCTGGCCAACACCCGTGATGGGGTCAGCCAGATGGTTGAAGGATGGGGTTCAACGGGCCGGGCCCGGACCCGGATCCCTCCTGAAAAACTGGAGGTGTGGGACCCGGATTTGAACCCGGATCCTCCAGGGTGGTAAGCCAAAGCTTTACCACGCGGCCATCTGGCCGACAAGAAACCTTTACATTAATTTGCGTTATTATTAATCTACATAAATTTTTAAATATCTAATTAACATTAAACTTGATTATTAAGGTAAAATTAAATATATTGCCATCTTGAGACTATTAAATAAATGATATAAAATGAATTTCATGATAAAATTTAATGAATAAAATTTCATTAAATTTTTGAATTTGGAATAAAACAAAATTATAATTTTTTTATGTTACGAAAAAAAAAAATGATTTTGATATAAAATATGTCATGATGTGATGCGTAATTATTAAAATATGAATTAATAAGTGGCTTATGTCCCTTAAAATTAATGTTAAACTAGATTAATGACGATTTTTGTTTCTTCAGTGGATCTTGAAGTTCTTCAAGTTGTTTGAAGAACTTCAAGATTCACCTTTCTAAATGGTCTTAAGCATATTAATTACAAATCGAATAAATGATTATTATACACCATATTTAAAATTCAAACGACTTGCAAAAGCAATTCTTGCATTCGTTTATTAAATCGAAAGTGAAATACGAAAATATCTAAACAATGATTTGGCTTGTTAACTTCCATTTCCGGTCAAAAAATCGGGTCACGTATAGAAAATCAACATAAAGAAGCAATTTATAAACCAACAAAGTTTCTATTTATAAACAATAGGTCTATATATAAATATAAAATTTTTTATGTTTATTTTCCTGTTTATAAAGAACAGATAAAAATTGAAAATAATCCATTAACCCAGTATTTTTTTGCCAAACTGTGGGGCGCGGGTCTATTCCGAGAGGGGCGTACAAGAATTAACAAAAACATCATTTTTGAAATAAAAAATAAATTCAAATTGATGTCAAGAAAAATTAATCAGCAAAAGGGTTAAATTCAATAGTGAAACAAAAAATAAATTCAAATTGATGTCAAGAAAAAATTAATCAGCAAAAGGGTTAAATTCAGTACAAATATTCAGGAATTCAGAAACTTTTTATTGTAGTTGTTTTAAAGACAAAATAACGATATCGTTTAGTGAGTGAGAAAGAATTATGAGTAGCGATATCTTCTATAACACCCGATTTAAGAGAATTTTTGCTGAAAAACAAGCCCACATTGCATTAAATATTATGTTGCATTAAACAAATATTCTATTTTTCGATTTTTTTGTAAAATTTGTTTAATTGTGTTAAAAATTATCACACTATAATAAATATATATACCGGTATTTTTATGTATAAGAACTTTATTTATGGTATATTGTTTTGTACTAAACTGTGAATAGAAAGTATTTATAAAATTAGACTGTTATGAGAATGAGGGGGCATCCAAATTTTTATGAAAAAAGGGGACACAGACATAGAAAGTTTGGAAATCACTGTTATGATTAACCAGTTTCTGTATATAGAAACCGAATATTAAAACTGCAAAAAATAATTTTACTTGGAATTATAACTTCTTATAAATGAGCTTAGAAAATGGCAAGCATCCAATAATTGAAATAATTTTTTAATGCGAAATTATAAATTATATTAATGCATTTATGTTCTTTATTATTAAATGCACTTCAAGCGTTGGGAAAAATAAATTGTCATGACCCAATTTTTTTCACTTTTTCTTCTCGTTAAAGTTACAGTTAGTTTATGCACAAACTATTTTTCCTGCTAGTGTAACAGGATGTTTTAAATTCTTCTAAGGTTCAAGTAAATCTTGATTTTTGGGGGTAACTAATGTTATCGTTAAAAGAATGCGTGTATTTTGCGACATGTTTTCTTTTTTGGGAAGAGTTTTGCGTTTTCAAGAACGTCTTTGCAGGTTAGTAATTACTGTTACTGAAAGTTGTAAGCTAAAAATTTTTCATAATTAAAAACTTTACGTATACATATTTATCGCTTGCATAAAGATAGATACTAAATGCATAGAAGAAATAGGATGTTTTACCAACGAAAGACCATTTTTTCATATTCTGTATCGTCCTGTATCTTTACTACCATGGAACAGAAACAGAATTAGTACAACATTTCGACTCTACACTCGAAGAAATCCTCACCATTATATATTAATAGAACCACATAACCTAGACGAACTTTTCAAGAGTACATTTAAGGCAGAGATTGGTACTAAATTTGTAATTCACGGATTTTTGGGAACTCCGAATGAACCTTGGGTAAAAGTAAGTTTTTTTCTTCCTTTGACAGAAATTTAAGTTTTTACTGATAGTAATTAACATTATAATAATTTTTTTACATAAAGCTTTCATGTTCAATAAACAATTTTAAATGCTGTACTGTATATAAAAACTTTCCATCTTCTTATGGTGATACAGACATCTAGATGGAAAAAATAATTACATAAGACAACTGTTGTAAAATATATCGAATATTCTTTCAAATTAATATCATTCACATGCTACAAATATTTTTAGAGATATCAACGTTTTAACGCTTCAAACAATCGCCATTATTTAAATGAACCTAATTCTTTCTAAAGTGAAATTTAATAATTAGAAACAGTTTATATATTAATTTTTGCGCCAATTAGTATAAATTCTTTCTAATTATTGAAATTCTATTTAATCACTTGAATAAAACGGTCGCCATTTTCCTCATTTTACAATATCTGGTTCCAGAAATTCCTTCCTCATCTTGAAATAACAATCAGAAAAAGAATGTATATAGACAAATTTCTGTAAAAAAACTTTATATACTATATTTTGCTTTTGATTATCAGATAACTTTTGAAATAAATGGCCATGCAAAACAAGTTCAGAAACGAGTACTCAAGTTAAAAAAGTTTTGATACAAATCATCCAACAACAACAATAAACAAATGACAGTTCTAGACCAACCGCCATCATGATTGATTTTTTTAAACAATTATTCCTTTCATAAATGAAAATTTGAAAGAGAAAGAATGAAAATAATATGTTATTATTACATATTATACATAATACTGTATACATTCTTAATAATTTATCATTTTGGTTATTATTAATGCTTTGATAATGATTTGATCATTAAGTCTTGGTAATGATTTCCGAAATATGCAAATTAAAATACCACTAACTTAAAATTAGTAATATTAGCTCACATTCTTATCCTTTCCTAATGGTTTATCCTTCATATTCACAAAAATAATCTAAATTTAATTTGAGGAATATTATTAATTAAGTTTAATAATTCAGATAGTTATAAAAATAGTTTAGAATTGCAAAATTCATAAGAATCCCAAATAAAATATTATTATAACAAATTAAAAACTTTTTTCCTTTATGTACCATTTTTATTGGGATATTTCTTTGTATGCCTTTAATTCTTTTGCTACATTTTGTTTGCTTTCTTCAATAGCTTTCTATAACTATTAGTAATGAAGTAATATATATTAATATTTCGTAAATTTTTATAATCAACATTATTATTTTTATGTATTATAAAAACTTACCTATTCGTGTTTTTGTAAATTAACATAGATTATAAGATTTCGTGAATTTTATTAATTTTTTGCATTTTTTACTTTTTATTGTTGATCTTTAAAACTTAAGGAAAATTAAAACGATTTATTAATATTTTTAGACGAAATACAAGTATAATAATTTTCCTCAAGCGTTTGAATTTTAATCGCCTATTTATTTTTCGCAATATGCTTTTTAATTCTTCAAGATTTTTTAATCTATAAATCGAAATAATAAATCATATAGACACATTTTCCCTATCTTTAAAAAAAAAATTAATTACTAATTTATATAGATAAAAAAAATTCTTTATCCAAGAATAAGGAAAATTACGCTTTTCTTTAATGATTAGCTAATGTATTGTTTATGAAAACTATTTTAGTTATTATCAGATGGCACTTAAAATTTTAATCATGTAATTCTATACAATATTTATTTATAAATTTATTATGAATTACAAGAAAGTTTATCCCATTATATTTAATTTATTTTATGATTTTAATTTAATATTATTTTTATTTGAGCTTTTTCTAATGTAATTTGTAGCATACGATATGATTTTCAAGTTAATTTCTTTTCATAAAACTATATAAGACTTTTATTTATTTAATATGGCTAATTAACTTTTGTTACAGATTTTGAATATTTTTTTGTATTAAAAACAGTTATTAAAAAATTCTATACTTTGTAAGGATTCGAAAATGTACTGGATGATGTTGACATTCCTAATATATATAGAATCCTAAAACCCATTTTTAATGATTACTAATATTTTTATTTTTGCAAAATATATAGAGCTTCTTTGTCAATAAAGATATTAAATATAATATTCTGTTCATTTTGATTGGAAAAAATATTATTTTTTCAGTTTTTGTTAAGTTTGAAGAAATAATTTTACATCACCAGAAGAATATTGATAAACAGCATTATTAGAAACTTCTCTCGTTTCAAAAATTATTTACTTAAAGACATTTTTTATAATATCTATAGACTTCATAGAGGAAAGTTTGAGTTTTAAAAGATAAGTTAGAACACATAAAATATAGAATAAATTGGAAAGCAGTGTAAAACCAAAAGGAAGTTTGGTCGATCCCTTGTTTATTCCTCTTGCCAGGTCTACTGATTTTTAATTTTTTTTTTTTTAATTAAAACAATTTAAGATTTAATCCAAGTTAAAGTTTTATCAAAAGTATGTAGAATATTTTTTTACTTATATCTAACATAACTGAATAGTTTCTTGGAAAAGTTTCTGCTTGGAGAAATCAGTATTATCGAATCTGAGTTCCATACAGCTTGTTGATTCCTTCAGAAAAATTCGGATTTGGTTTATCGATCTTCATTCTTTTCCTCTCTATCCATAAATAAAATCAACATTTCCTTTAATACGCTCAACGATATTTTTTAAATAAGAAAAGATCTGGAGATGAACTTTCTCTTTCTGCAACCAATCAACTCAACACAAAGAAAAAATAGAGTAATATCCAATTCCACAAGCTTGCAATCCAGTTGTAATCATAAGATATAAATACCATATAACAGAATGACTACATATCTGATTAATCAAAAAAAAAAAAATATATATATATATATATGCACTGACTATCCAGTTCATTAAAATCTAAGAAAATACTAAAAAATTATGTTTTTATCATAGCATCATTTATAATAAAAATAAAATGGATAAAATGGAAAAGTCATCATTTTTTAATACGAATATGTCCTTCTAGAAAATAGAATTATACTTTCGAAATAAATATTTAATTTAAAGATTTAATGACTTACAAAAAGATATAATTTTATTATTTTTAATTAAAATGAACTAAAAGTACTGTATATTAAATAATTAAAAAGCTGTGATAAATGATTTATTAATATATAAAATTTACAGTACTTTTACAGCAAATTATGGCTATTCAATTCTTTTAATTAACCTGACGAGAGCATCGGAAGTCAGTACTGAATCTATGGGAGAGTATAGTAATCCTACAGTAGTAATAAGATTACTATAGGATCCCATAGACTTAATAAATATTGACTTCCGATGCTGTCTATCTTAGAAAATAAATAGGCCTATATATATATATAGTATAGTCATTATATATGTTATATAGTAAATTATATAATGATGATGGTGTAGTTTAGAATTTTTGATTTTCATTTTTTTAGAACTGCAAGTACACTATATAAATTCTATAATAAAAAAATGGACAATCGTCATAAAAATTCATTAAAATCATTGTAATAAAAAGTTAAAATTCAATTTTCTTACAGGGGATTAAACATGGAATAAGTAAACTTTTTTACAGAAAACATATCCCTCCACTGGGAATACATAAAATTCTGATAATATAACTACAACTGAAAGAAAGACACATTTCAGATTGTAGTATATCAGATATGAAATACCACAAAAGAATAAATTTAATATCATTTATTCTATAAGGTATGTCGAAAAACCCACCCTGTTCTAATTTTATTCACCCTCTTTAAATTCATTTAATGATTATCGGTAAATCATTAAATGAATCTTTCCGAAATTTAATTTCCAATAAGTTTGTGATGGAAAAGATTCTATATATTTAGTAAAAATAATTATCAAATATCTAATAAAAGTTTTTTGCTAGACCGTTAGTTGATTGATTTTTATTGTCCTCCACCACAAGTAAAGTTCTTTATTAATGAAAAAAGTTACTAAATTCTGTTCTCAAAACAAAGAGTTCACAAACAACCGAGAAATGTCTCAAAAATAGCCATCTGCTAGACTGAAAGAAAGCATAATGGATGATAGGCTGGCCAAAGTATGGACAAGGGATTTCTTATTTCATCAACTTTATTTATCGCATTCCTCATTTCATCAGATATACAAGTCGATCGATAGATTTGATATCTTTTATTAAACTAGAACTCTTATATAATAGAAATATCAACATGCTTGCTTACTAAAATTACAATTCTAATTATACAATAAATTCAGTTGATTATTGAAAGTAATGAAATAATTCAAAGACTGGTAGATAAAAATAAATCCATTGAAACATAAGAAATTTTAGAAAGATTGACGAGGCTGATTTGACTCGTTATGAAGATAGCCTGTTTAGGATACGCAGTTTATGATCTACTAATAAATTTGTTGTCACAGTAAATGTTGAAAGTAAGCCGGCTTTAGCTGATGAGCAAAGAGTTGTCAGATATACCAATCATTCGTTCATTGAGAAGAGATATTAAGAGTAATCCAATTCAAATGAAATCTGGCTGATAGAAACGCTAAAAATATATGAATTTTTGCTAAATCTAGAAGTTTCACTATTCTATTAAAAAAGAATATCCATTGAAAACTTATATTAAATATAAAAGCTGCATTAGTAAAAGATTCAGTACTCTTGCACATTAATGCTTAATGTTTATTTTAATGATTATTTTCGTATTTCTGCAAACGATTTAGACAATTACAAAAAACAAATCATTGCTTTTGCTTCTGGTGAAAATATTAAACTGGTGATTTTCATCGAAAATAATAGAGTATTTGAATTATAAAAGATATTCTAACATAAAAATTAATATCATATTCAAGATAGCTATTCAATTTTCCTAGGTGAAGATCATGAGTAGATAATTGAAGCATTTAATATTATCTCCAGGTGAATATACAGTACAGTTATTTTCCTCCTTCCTTTTATATAAAATAATCTTTCATCTATATCCATTACAGGATAATTCTGGTATATAAATACAGTAATATCTAATGCCACTACCTATTCATTAGTATTACTCCTGTTAAAATATTAATTTTTGTTGCCTGTAACTTTATTACATCTGCTTTTGTAGTAAACAGAACATTTATGAGTGTACATTCTTTATAAATAAATAAAAAACTTATTTAATTTTATGAAATTAGGATGTTTCATAAAATTAAATTTTATGTGTGGTGGATGTATGTCCATAGGAATTAAGTTTTTTCCCTGAAGTAAAAACATCCACATTCCCTCAAATTCGAGAATTATAAAGAAACAAAAAAGGTCAATTTAGTTTCTTGTAGATTTTAATGTTTATCTCTGCTGGCTGAGTTGATAATGAAAAAAAAAATTTTGTTAAATTATAAAATTTGATATAAATTAATGCCATTCACTAATTTCCAGTTTAGTTGCTGCAAAATATTTAAATTTACAAAATCATCCACAGAATATTAGCTTAACATATTGATTATTTTTCAAAGATAGAATAAAAGTTATATGACAGTTTAAATCATAATTCTTAAGAAAAAAGTATACAAAAATTAATAATATTTTCTTCTATTGAATACAATCTCTTAAAGAATTTTACTTTATCGAACTGTTTCCCTATATGCAACAAGTGTTGAAAAATCGATTAAAAATTTAATATAATCATTTAAAATAAATTTAAAAATAAAAATTCCTAAAATAACGAGCTTCAGTAATTTTAGTAATTACAATCATTTAAAATCGATAAAATTAATACATGAAGTTCTCTCGATGCAAGCTGTTTTAAGAGATTTAACTGCAAAAATTACTTAAGTTTTATATTGCAATTTTTGTCTTAAAACTTATCTTTATTTTTTAAATGAAATTGTCTTTTCTCTCTAAACCAGCAAAATATTTATCACTTTGTAAAGATAAATTTTAAATGTGGAAAAATTCTTTAAAAAATTACATCCGATCAAAAGTAATGCGATAAAAATGTCACGTTTAATTTGTTTTGTAGAAAATTTCTAGCTGTAAATCGAAAAATGTTACTCTGCATTACTCCATACTTCTAATTTTATTTATTGCAAGAAGTAACTTTCTTTCGCTTAATTACATTTGAATCATTTTCTATATAGTAGAAAAAAAAAAACAGATTTATCAAACGTAGGTATTTAATTAATATTTAAGGAGGACGAATTAATATTTAAGTGGAAAATGTGCGTGCGTGTGCGACAAGCTATGAGAACTTATCGTTACCTCTATTTATTAGCTACTCTTTATCTTTATTCTAAACGATTTGGTAATATTCCTAAAGCCCTTTAAATATACTGCTGCTGCATTTCCACGATTTGTTGATAGAGACTCAAACATAAAAAATCTGCCGTAGTGCTGATAATTTTTTTATATTATCTTTGTCTTCTCATAGTTCATTTTTAGTCCTATTTTCTTGTTTTCTGTCTTTAGGTCACTTAGCATTTCCTACAGTTCATGTGGTGTTTGAGAGAATATAAAATTTATGGCTAGAGAATTGAGTTACATTTATGGAAAAAGAGTCTAACTCTATATCATTTAACATATATTATCTAAATACATATTCTTTTTTTTTATTTGTGATATAAAGAAGCATTCTTCTACTTGTCATGTGCATTTTTACAAATAAAAATTTTATTATTATGCCAGTTTTATTTAGCTTCCAAACGTGACTGCCATATAAAAAAAAACGATCGCAAATTTGCTTGCGTTTTGAGAGAATTCCTGCATATCTTATCGATCTTATTTTTGATAATTATTAATACTAAGTAAAATGCAACAAATTTTGGCGATTCTGTTACACGCTGATGACAATTTGAGCTTCGAAAAACTAAAGTTTAATAACTCAATTATCTGTAAAGATACAGAAAAAGAAAAAAAAAGTCATTCCGATAGATCTATAAACAACATTTTTTTCTAATGGATTAATGGTTGCCGAGCTAGGATAAAGTTACATTTACGAAACATTAAATTTACCCGTATTTTAATTAAATACCATTTCGTTCAAAGCAAAAATTCTCACATGACGTTATCCACCAGATTAAAATATTCGATCCAAAATGAACCAATCATTTTTGATACAATAATAAGAAAGTTTATTATTATTTTGTTTAAAACGTTAGCATTTAAGTTTATCTTAATTTATTATTAAATAAAGACAACATATGTTTTAATGTTTTTCTTCATCCCAGTGATAAAGTTGTATTCTTTCGTACGCTTCTTACATGATTTAAAAACTTAATTACGATAAATATATTTAATAGAAAAATAAATATTAATTAAAAATCGAAAACAATGCAAATTTTCAACATTTTTATTGAACTGGCTAACTAGCAATTTATTAAAAAATTATACGAAATTCATAAATTTTATAAAAACATTATTTAACATTATAAATTACTGCTATATTTCATTAAAAATTAAATGCATTTGCATAAAATTAACGCGATTTAATATCATTTTTCGCGATTAATATTGCATTTTTTTTTTTTTGCACAAAACTCTATTGATTTTAACTTTTGATTCAGTAATGATCAATTTTTATGACGAAATGGTAAGAAAAAAAATACAAGATTTTGAAAATACACTAAAAAAATAAAGAATAAATCGATTTGTTTTTTTGGTGTCCGATTAATCCAAAATATATTTTTTTATATATAACCTGCAACGAATAACGAATGCTCGTATTCATGGAATATGGTATAACTTATAGTATAGTAGTAACCACCATAAAATGTAAATATCCGTCTCCTTATAACTTAATTATTAATTTTTATTATTAAGTTATAAATTTTTCCTTAAAATGAATTTTTCGCAATTTTTTTAAAACATAAAATACGAAGGAAAAAAAAAATAAAACACGATTTACAAGATTAAATAACATAATCCTTATTTAAAAAATTATTATAATCTCTTCATATTAATCTCAATCCTGCGAATTTTTTTTTTTTTAATAAAATTCTTTAAAATTTTCTCCTCTTACAAAATATGGAAGAAAAATATTCTTTCTTCTACTTCTTCCACTTTTATAGATAACAATTTATGAAGTTACAACTTTAATTTAAGATTAAATATCGGTGAACAACTAATTTGTCCAAAAATTGTAATTTATTAAAATTATCCCGTTTTCTTATGATTATAAATTTCTTTGAAACTTAATTAAAACAGCGTACTGTACGCGAAAGAGGTTAAAACAACACTTACTTTTTCTCGGAAAATAACAGCAAGAATTCCAACAGCCAATTCACATACGAGAATCAGAAACAAGAAAATAAAATACTGAAACAAAAATTTGATACTAAGTAAGTATATATAGTTTTAAAATTTATGATATTTTTACAGAAATATCTATTAAAGATTTAACATTATCGTCAATAAATTATTTTATAATAAGTTTTATTAAAATTTAATTAGACTGAAAAGTGACATTTCTAACGACGATAACCATAAAAATTCTTTTTAATTAAAATTTTAAGTTAATTTTTAATATTTTAAATAATAAATGATATCTTCTTCGAGATATTTATTTATTAAACGGCATTCAGAGAGAATCGTTCAATCTTACTTTAGTCTAACTGGTAAGTAGATATCGTAACAAAATATTTATATTATTTGCACGAATATAAATTTTATAAATGATGTATATTACTTTTTGTTATTTACACAGCTTTATCATAACAAAAAAAAAAACATATAATTTGTATTACATTCTTTAAAAGACGACTGTCATTATGATGACAGACTCGTTCCGTCTGCCGTTTAATAAAACTTCTACTTAAGTAGCACTGTATAATTTAATTTTAAGACTATTTTTTTTCATTTTCGTTTAAAAATATTTTACTTACCGTCACGATCATGCATTTATTTTCTTGTATTGCACCACAACAACCAAAAAATCCGACTATTAAAATAAGTCCACCGATTCCGATCAATGCAAATGCCAAATATTGTATAAGTGCATAATTTCCATCGACGGTAAATAACTGAAACAACGTTTGCTTATCTTTTTCCACCAAAATATAAATTCCGAAACCTACAAGTGCACATCCAGACAGCTGGAAATGAAGAAGATAAAAATAAAAATAATTATAAAGAAAATGCAAACTTTACTATGAAAATAAACGAATTTATTTAATTAAAAACTTACCCAAAATATTAAATTAAAGGTAACCAGGACCCCTTTGGCACATTTTGCACCACAACTGAGCGCCATGACTTACCACATCAATTTTACCTGCAATTAAATTATTTAAAAATCTAATATTTTACAAAAATACAACGGAAATTTTGCAATAGCCATGTAAAGGAATCCACTTATGCAGAACAAATGGTGGACATATCTACTCCAAACACAACAACATTTTTAGCACATTTTATACTTTTTATACGAATTCTAATCATTTAAAAGTTTATTCGCGAATAAAATATTAACGTAAGAAAACTACCTAACGATTATAACTCACCTTTCGGATTTCATTAGATTTAAAAACAAAACATGATCCCTCATCACACTGCAGCTATCTCTAGTGTTCGACTGATCTTTTGTTAGCCTCCACATCCTTCCCTTCCGATGAATTTGGAGCATGCTCAGTTGATTCCAACATCTCCAGCATCCTTCAATCGATATACTTTCTACTCTTAGTATGCTTTCTAGTTTTATTTTGAACACTTACAGAAAATGATTTTGACTTATATCAATTCTATTTATATCTATATACTTTGAAACAGTAGTAGGAATGTGTTAACCTACCTTAGCGGGCATTGACACTAAAATTATCAAATGTTTTGGTTAGTGAACCTCCTATTGTATTTTCGGGTCATTCTTTTAATTTGTTGACTTGATATATATATTTTTTCTTTCTAATGTTATCATTCACACGGAGATCTAACCAGGTTCAGAAGGACAATCTTTTACGTTCTGGTTACTTATTTAATTATTCTCTCGATTCCCGAACCAGTTTAAAATTATTATAATAAATACAGATGTGGGTTATATTTATGGATTCTATGACACGATACGACAATTATTCTATATTAGAGATAGAAATATTACGATAACGATAATATTTTCGGTTTATTTTGCGTTCAAAAATCGAGAAAATTCCCGTTAAAATTCTTCACTCTAACGTAACTGTTGCTTTGGTAGGCGATCGTTATAAATAGATTAATCTCCTTTAGCTAATACTGTAAATAACAGAGCGATGTTACATTTACTGTTCCATGTTAAAGACATCAGCGTGCCTGAACTGATGGGATATTCTTTGGATTTCATGTTTGAATGCACATGACAAGGGTAGATGTGACGTCATCGGATGCAGTGCTTTTGTTAAATATGAACAGGAAAACTAAACGAGGTCGGTGTTCTTTTTATAACTAGAATATTTGAAGTATCATTTTCGTAGAAAATGAAAAATAAATATAAAATTATTCTTATTGTTTCAAATTCTTATTTAAATATATTCATTTTACTTTCTTCGTGGGATGTTTAAATATGCATAGTAGATTTTAAACAGAAATATTTGATTGCATTCAGATTACACAAAATATATCGAATTTTTCAAATTTATTTATTTATTTATTTAAATAAAAACTTTTCAGACGTTTAATATTTTCTATAAAATATCTTCTTTGAACAGATAATCTATATAAACAGATATTTTTTAAACAATCGAGCTACGTTTTGAGTTGGTAAAGTGATGCTTATATCTATCTATTTGTTACTTCAAAAATTTATCTTAAAATCCCAAATTGCCTATGTATTTTATCGAATAGAAAAAATTTTTCTATAGTAAATCTGCTATTTAAGTAGAGATCTTATTTTATTTTATCCCTGAAAAAAAAAAAATCAAACATAAAAGTTCATTTCTTCTTTTTCATAAAGAAAGATTTTTAAGCAATAAAAAGTATTTATTTTTATCGAAAAAACAATTTTCTTAAAAAAAATAAGAAGAAATTTAGAAATTTCTAAAAATAATGTATAATATATTAAACTCGAAACATTTATTGAAAGAATAATAAATGTTGAAAATTATATTTTTCTTTCCTACTTAACAGCGGATCTACGCTTGTGAATATTGAATATAAAACCTGATGTAAATAATACTTTAGTATTTTCGTTTAAAATTTAAAAAATGCTATAAAAATTATCATTATTATTATTTTAAATTGAATAATTTTCTTATTAATGGCCAATCATTGTATGTCTTCATATTAATTATTATTTTAAAGATTTAAGTTATGAAATTTTTGAGTAAAAAGCAAACTCAAAAGTATAATTTTGATTACATTCCTGATTAATTTAATTTAAAATATTTTGTAAATGCATTTCATTACTATATAAATTATACTAACTAGATTTTTTACTATGTTAAAGAATATAACAAACGAAATGAGTAAAAATATCTCAGCAAAGTAATTTTTAAAAGACATACTGTATCTTATACTTTATAATATGTTTTTGAATGAATACATGTATAAATTTCAGGCTAAAATACATATATATATATATATATATCTTCTCAGTAGCTATCAGAGAGGGGAGCAAGAAGAGCTGCCCGGGCCTCACGATTTTAGGGGTCTCAATTTATAACTCAATATGTTAGAAAAAATATATTTGTATATTTTTATACTGTTCGAGCTTCAATGTTTGTCAAAATTTGAAGTTCTCTATTAATGTTTCTGTTTTTCCTGTACACTTACCCCTGTATATTTGTCAATTTTGTCCTTTTTTTTTGAAGAACCTCAAAAATATTAGTTATCCCGGGCCTCGCATTTTCTCTGAAAGTCCCTGTATCTTCTAATAAATAAAATTTGCATTCCTTTTTTTAATAAACATATTTTAAATCATGATATAAAAATTACAATAAATAATAGATTATTATTAAAAAATTATAAAAATAAAATTGTGATAGACATATCGCTAATTATCATTGCATAAAATTAAATCAAGCGTCAATACATGATATGTAAAGTTCTCGCTACAAGAAGTTACTAAATGTTATATAGGCCCCTATTATCAGATATTTTTATAATAATCTAATATTATTTGACAAAAAATAATACATTGAAAAATAATAAAAAGTAAGTGCTGTATAAACTTTCAATAACTGGACATTTGGCAGGACAAATTTGAAAGCATGACATCTTTCCTAAAAGCAATTCTACCCCGACCATAAGTAACTTTGATACAAATGAAACTTTCTGTAATAACAATAGCAAAAAAGAAAACAATTTTTTGTTTCGTCATAACTTCTCAGTGAATAAAGTCAGGATTTTCAAAATTTGATAAAAATCTTTCAGATTGCCCTAAGAATTGAAGTAACAAATATAATTAAAATTTGACAAAGAATTGGTGTTTTAGAAATTATAAAGATTCAAAAGAATATAATTATCATTTCAAATTAGTTTATTATTATTATTATTTTCAAAAATTATTAATTCGAATTTTGCATTGTTAGATTTTCTATTCGCCAATAAAGATGCTAATGCTTAGTTTATTATTATTATTATTTTCAAAAATTATTAATTCGAATTTTGCATTGTTAGATTATTCGCCAATAAAGATGCTAATGTTGTATTTTAAAGTACTGCATAGCATCATCTTAGTTCTACTAATAAATCTTGAGAAATGAAAAATTTTATCCATAAAACTTCCAGTAATATGTATTAAAGAATTTTTAATGTAGATTTAAAAATATTTCAATTTTAAATCTAAAATTATAATTTTTCCGTAGTCTTAAATTAATGGGTTTGATTATTTTAATAGCTTACACCTATTATGCAACATATCGTTCTAAAGATTTTTTACAGATGACTAGTTCCTGCAAAATTATAAATTTTAATTTTCAAAAATTAAAACAATTTTCATATTTGCATGCCGTATAATAAGATCAGGATAACTGCTGAATCGATTATAACAAAATTTGATGTAAGGTCCAACTAAAAGTCTGGAGCGGAGATTGAAGTTTATTGACTAATGACACAAAACTATCCTTCTCATAATATATAATATTAGTTTGTCGATGTCAATGTGTGCTGTGCTCCGATGACTCAATATGGCCGTCCTCCATGATCGACATCATCATGTTGTGCGAGTTGGAACATCAAAATTCAAGAAATCTATGGCGAGTAATAATTTTTGATCGCGGTCTTTGTTTTATAATAATCGACAACATATATTTTTAAGTATATAAGTGATCCACGTAGTGCGCTTGGAATTTTAAAAAAGCCGAGTAGAGTTGGTTGACTAAACATTACAAACAACCACCGCTTCATCTACGTTAATGTATGTTGTGGCTCTTAGTATATAAAGCAATTTGCTATAAAAGTTATTTTCTGTATTTTGTGCTTTTTATAACCTAGTTTGTTGTCTTACAACGAATTTACAAGTGAAACATGCGGGTTTACAGACGAAAATTAGAGAAAGGCAAAACAACTTCTAATGTTATAGAAAGTGCAGTCAAAATAATTTTACATTAAGATAGAAATGTTAACAGTGTCTCCGAAGACTTTTTAATCCGACAAAAAACACTTGCTTTATCTTAAAAATGAAAACTCATATAACAAACTCTTCAAATATTATTCTAGAGCGAATTGGATATTTTAATGGACAGACAATTTTCTCTGAAAATCAAGAAAAATTATTATCGGATTATTTAAAGAGAATTTCATGCATTTGTTATGAATTGACACCAAAGAAACTGAGAAAATTCGTATTCCAATACACTAAACCAAAAAAATCTTAAAAGTTCCATTTACTTGGACTGTATATACTGTAAAATGGCAGATCTGGATTGGTATACATTGTTTATTAAAGGAAATAGCTTGTGGAATCTTTCATGATAAACTTCTATCAGCTTGTCTAGAAATACTTCCTTTAATAAATAAAATGCAGAAAAGTTTTTATGTATTTCATCGTAATTTGGGTCAGAATGTTACATTGTTTATTAAAGGAAATAGCTTGTGGAATCTTTCATGATAAACTTCTATCAGCTTATCTAGAAATTCTTCCTTTAATACATAAAATGCAGAAAAGTTTTTATGTATTTCATCGTAATTTGGGTTAGAATATCTAGAACATGGATAAACAGGTATAACTATTAATCCAAAAAGCCAACATGATAACAGCTAGACTGAATATAAGCAGAGAGATAAGCTTAAGTTCATTGATTCTAGTTATGGCAGTTTCTGCAAGGGGTAATACTGCACCTCCATTTTTCATTTTCTAACGAATAATTTATCGTGAACACTTCCTTAAGAATTTAAGGATGGACCTATAGGAAGTGTTGGTGATGCACTATAAATATATAATCAAGCTGTTAGTCAACTAATCACGACTAGGGGTAAGTTGACTAAGCATTACATTAACGTGAAGGCGGGGGTTAGTTGACTAATTAACCAACTAGCTCCGCCTTTATCTACATTAATGTGTGTTATCTTTCTTAATATATACTCTAAAAGACCCCGAACCAGGGGTTAATTGACATATCGCACTATAAATATATATTTAGTAATTACTTCGATAAATTGGGAATTTAAAAATATACAAGTCTGCTATCGTTTACAATAAAATTCTCAACATAAATTTGAACAGCAAAATTATAAAAAAAAAAAATCACAAATCCAAAACTAGTCAACAAATCCAATCTCCTCTACTATTTACCTCTTACAAATTTTAACTTCATAAAACTTTTCCTTAATTATATGATATAAAAATTTAATCACTGCAATACAAAATGCAACGATTATTAATAATAATTCAATAAAATATTGTAGAAAGTAAATTTTTAATTCTACATATCAAACTGAAATATTCAAGCTAATTTTTATCTCATATTGTTTTTAATATGTCTTTTTCCCACTTGTGTCTAAGTGGCTGGGCATTTCAATCACTATCATGAGCCACCTATACCAGTAATGGGATCGACCGTCAGGTGAAGGAGGGTATTTAATGACCTGGATCGGACCTCTCTGAAAAAATCTGGATTATGGGATTCTATATTGAACCCAGTCCTGGTAAGCCAACACTTTATCATGTGACCATCTGGCTGAGAATGTCTAGCTACTTAAGCATAGTATTTTAAGAAATTTGAACATACATAAAAAATTGAACAAAATGAAATTAATTGAAAAATTATTTGATTAGCTATTGTATTAGAATATTATATAATATGATTTCAGATAAAAATTTAGCTTTAACTTTTTATATTGCAGGCATGTTGACTAATTAACCAACTAGCTCCGCCTTTATCTACATTAATGTGTGTTATCTTTCTTAATTTAATACGATATTGATACTATAGAATGTATACGTTTATAGTGATAGATCCAGAATTTCTATACTCATAGAATAATAGCTTGGGAGTGGCAATCGGGTTGGAAGAAAAGCTGAAAGACTTGTCTTAAATAGCGTATGCACATCATTTTTATTGGAGTGGCTTTGGAAGGGATGATGGAACTTTTATAAGGCTCAACTCCTTCCAAGTAATTCTTGTCAATTCCTCTGAATGCATAAAAGAGCTTAATGATATCTTGTTCGTGAACAGTGAATTTTTTCCCCTTTGACTCTCTTGTATAAATTACGATTTGTATGCCTATATTTTTAAAATAACATTTCTATTTAACCTATTGTTTAGCAGTTATCATTTCTATATTAATAAAATATTATTTAAATTATTGTTTAATAACAATTTGAAGAATACTTTTTTGGGAAATGTTACAAACAGTAACATACACTCTATACCAAAACTACTAAATATTATTCATAACCAACATGTTATTATTCAAAACAATCAACTTACCTATAGGTTCACACAAAATTACACACTAATAATACGTAGAAATATTTTTTTTCTATTTTACAATATTTATGCAAACACCTCTTTACAAGTTTCGCGCCAAGTGAAATTCAAATCAACTTTCCAGCAGTTAACGCCATCTGTTTGAGTAAAAATGAACTAAAACGCATAGAACGGCGTGTTACCGTACTGTCTCATTGATTTAAAATGGACTTATTCTTTCTTGTTTTGTTATTCTTTCCAACAAAATGGTTTGTAACAGAACTGACACATGATGCTATAAAGGGTTAATACGATATTGATACTATAGAATGCATACGTTTATAGTGATAGATCCAGAATTTCTATATTCATAGAATAATAGCTTGGGAGTGGCAATCGGGTTGGAAGAAGAGCTGAAAGACTTGTCTTGAATAACGTATGCACATCATTTTTATTGGAGTGGCTTTGGAAGGGATGATGAACTTATAGAAGGCTCAACTCCTTCCAAGTTATCCTTGTCAATTCGTCTGAATGCATAAAAGAGCTTAATGATATCTTGTTCGTGAACAGTGAATTTTTTCCCCTTTGACTCTCTTGTATAAATTACGATTTGTATGCCTATATTTTTAAAATAACATTTCTATTTAACCTATTGTTTAGCAGTTATCATTTCTATATTAATAAAATATTATTTAAATTATTGTTTAATAACAATTTGAAGAATACTTTTTTGGATATAACCAAATAATTAAATAACGAAAAATACCTTGAGAATACTTTTCAATTTATTTATTAGCTTACGAAATTTATTGTAACGAAAAATTATTCCTTTGATTCATTAACATGAAGTTTCTCTATTTTATTTTCTTTTTACACTATATACCAGAAAATAGTAATAACTTCCATAAATCTAAGATTCCATTAATTTAAAAAAAAATTTATGATATTTTAGATTCTGTGAAAATTATAATCCTTTTTAAGCATTCGCACAATACTTAAATTTTAAATTTGAGATTTTCTAAAGAATCTACGTCATTAGATATATTTATGAAGACTTGAAATTATAAATTTTAATACTGATAATAAATTTTATTCTTGTAATTATTTAATGACCTATATTAATTTTTAATGGCGAATATATTGTATTGTATTTGAATATCAGAAAATCTATAACTTACATATTGTTAATTTTCCTTGAAAGCTATGGAATTACTTAAAGATTCTACTCTAAAACTAAATTCTTTTCATAAAATTCATAAATTGGTAGAATCTATATAAATTATTTACTCTTTCGTATCGGATGAATATTTCTGGTTAAAGAAAAATAAGAATGATAGATTAATCATCGTATATTTTGTCCATTTGCAAAAAAATCGAAAAATTAATAGAGTATTTAAAACTGATACACTGATTTTAAAATAAATTTTATTTTTTATCAAAATTTATAATATTGCATTATTTTCTTGATCAAAAAATAAAAATAAAAAAATGCAAGCGATTTTTTTCTTAGTATATGCTCACAAGTCAGTTCAACAAATTTTAATTAATTAAATAATACGTCTAATCATTAATGATTAGAATTCTTTTATAATACAGTAATTCATTAATGAATTATTGTATCAAAAAGTATTGACATACTGTTCGATAATGTATTATAAAAGAAATATTCAGAAAATCTTTTATACATTTAGAAATCATTAAATTTTTAATAGCATTTAAGATAGATAAAAAAATAAAGATAATATAAAAGTCTACAGTAATACAAAAAAGAAAAATAAAAAAAGATATTTTTATGATGTCATATATTACGTTTAAAACTAGAATTTTTTCCTTAAAAACTTTGAAACTTTATAATAATGAAACCATTCTGATTTATGTATTGTACTTACAGCTGCTCTATTAAAATAGATAAAAATATTTTAAATAAAATATTTCTAGTATTATACTATATTTTTATTATATAATTATACTGTATATTGTACTAATTTTTATTACTGTTATCAATTTATTTTTATTAAAGTTATAGTTTGTTCCAACTATATTATAACAAAAACAGATAAAATTACTATATAAGATGTTGAATAACTTTTCCAATTTCATTTCTTACTCAGTTATTTAATTATATTTATGAAAAGTACAGATCAAATAGATTTATAAGCATTTAATTTAATAATAATATTTAATGAGTCTACCAATGTCTATAACAGTTTTCGAATCGGTATTTAATTTTCTACTAAATATTGTGAATATTCAAATGTTAGTTTTTGTATAGGCTACATATCTGTAATCCATATGTCCAGCTCATTTAGAATTGTTAGCTATAGTCTAGCTATGCATTACCTTTAACAAACCATCAGAAGAAAAACTCTCTATGCGTAAGTAGAAGCTAACTAGAGGATGATAAGGGTCCAAATGCAATACTGTAAAAAACATAAATTATTTTCCTCTACCATTATCTGAACATTTTATTTCAAAATAAATATAATAATAGTATAAACCAGCTATTACAAATTTAGCTGCTGTGGCCGAATGCTAATAATTTATTGTATTAATAAATTTTGAGAACTGAAAAATTTTGTCCATAAAACTTTCAATAGCATATTGAAGATTTTAGTGTACAAAAGAAAATAGCTTAATGTTTAAGTGGAGGTTAAAATTTAAGAAAAACAGATATAATTACACTAATTTCCTATTTATTACCTTTATAAAAATATTCCGTTTGGAATAAATTAACAGGAATCATTAGGAAAAAAGAGTACCGATAATATTTTTAATACAGAAATTGAAATCAGTAAAATCTTTGTTTAATTAAAAATAATATTTTTCAAATAAAAATTGAATGTTTGTATAAATTTCTTATTTTCACATATTATAAAAATAATAATAAATTTTTTTACACTAAAGGAAAGATCAATCAATCGCTACCAGAACTTCTGGTGGGCGCATTAAAGCCATAGAAAAATTTCTTGAGAACCGCTGGCTTAAATGATATGTATATTCGATACAATACTTTAATATAAAGTTTCAGTTTAATTTTAGTTTCTTATTAAAATAAAAAATTTGTGAAAACTTTTATTCATAAAATATAAGTTCCCATTAGTTGCTCCCCATTTGCTTTGCCTGCATTTAATATTCTGTATTAACTCTAGTGCACAAATATCCTCAAATTTTTAAGCTGGTGCTGTTAACAACTCTACATAGAGCAACGGTTCTCAACAGTGGTATGCGTACATTGGCGGTACGCGAATCATGACTAGTGGTACGTGTATAATCTTAACTTCTTATTGTATACGAGGCATTTTTTGTTGGTAGTACTGAAATTTTTGAATTTTGATTTTGGTGGTAGGTATTTATGAAAAGTTTGAGAACCGTTGACATAGAGATCCTACGTATTCTGCTATCACTGCTGAGTTCGTTTGTAAATTGCAAATACATTGACATACTGTTCGATAATAAGATTGATGAAAATAATCGAAATGCTACAATTTATATACGAGCACAGAAATTGTGTCTTATTACTGTTATCAAAAATGTGAACGAAATAAAAATTTTCTAAGAGATTTTCCAATATTTATGCATATCAGAAATACCCGGTTAATATCGAATTTTTTCAATAGATTTTATATCCTATTTTTAAATAAATGCTCGCCTATTTGATTACAGTATATAGATGCAGGTTGGAGTCGGCAGCATGATGTGTTCGATCGCTTCGGATAAGATAATATTTTACCTGATATTGTATTAAATGAATTATTGCAAAATTTCCTTCCTGGTCTTCAGGAGGAATAATTTCCTTCCTGGTCTTCAGGATCTTCAGGAGGAATAAATGCAGGTTAGATTCGATGGCGTGATGCGCTGGATTGAATCAAGTAAAGTAAAATTTGACTAAAGTAAAAAATCCAACCTGACGCACTGGATTGCATCAGGTAAAGTAAAATTTTACTAAAGTAAAGTGGCGTTGACCTGATGTGGATGTTAGGGTTACGTCACTTCAGAAAATATCAAGTTAACGAATAATAATAAATTTTGATAATTTACATAAAAATATTTTCTTATTATTATTGTTATTGAATAATTTTCTTTTCTAAAAAATATTCATATTTAAGTATCACAGTAAAAATTCCATTGGAATACATCTACGTCACACGGCTCCCAAGAGACCATTCAAAGTTTTGTTTTCCCTTACATTGTATTTTGTCTAGTTGAGTTGAGTTATCATATTCAAATCTTTGATCGTATTTTAAAATGAGTGGATCATCCTAACAATGACGTCATACACCAACAAGTGTAAGATGGTTTAGGCCTTGTCTCCTATCCTAAAAATGAACCGTTAGGATGACGTGTGCAACGTGATTTCTAGATGTTAAGCGTGTGATTTTGAAGTTTTGATTTTGCTTACGATGAACTTTCTTGCTTAATATATAATCAGTATAGATATATTTAATGTATTTAGAATTATATATATAAAAATAAAAGCCTACACAGTCATAACAAAATGAGTATTATAAACTTAGATAAGAACCCTGAGGAATAGTAATGAACAGTGATGAGAGATAAATATATAGTATACTAAAATTGGTTTCTAGTAATTAAATAATATCTACTATATTTATTTGTCAGTAAATATCATAAATTGAATTAAAGTTTATAATTATTTAGAAAATAATAACGTTCGATGAATTTTAAAACAGGAAATAAATACGATATAAATATTTATGAAATTGAAAATTATTTAAATAAATCTTTTGATAAAATTGTATATTCTGATTTTTGAATAACTGAAAACTTCTGGGATGAATATGATAAATTTGATATTTTGTTTGGAAAATATTCAAAAACTATATATATTTAATAACATGATAGAATTGAAATACATTGAATAGAAAATATCAATTTGTATCACGATTTTTATTTGGTTTACAAATAGGTAAAAAAATATTTTTAGTTACAAAATATTCTTACATAATATAATAAAAATTCAGAATATTTTAACAAATTTTCTGATTGTAATTATATGTATTATATAGTGTTAATTATGACAGTAGATACATAATTAATACTGTACAGTTCGGACAATATACAAACTGTGGATCACGCCGATTGATGGAATGGCAGGCTATAGGATCTTTTACACCAACCGTTAATGTTTATGCGCGATTTCAACATAGCGCCACTCTTTTTGTGTCCTGTGTCTATCCATGATTAGCCATATAACGCAAAAGGGGCGAAAGTGCGCGCAAACTTTAGCAGTTGAAGCTTGGTGTAAAAGATCCTTTAGAACTTGCGCGTTTGTGGACTTACGGGTAAGGATGGGAGAACAGTGGTTTTTCTCGATTAAAATGACTCGGAGATAATTTAAAACAAATCAAAGATTTATTAAAGGAGGTAAGAGAGAGATTTTAACAATTTTTTGGTCTTAGAATGGCACCCAAATCAGGTTTAGGTCAATAAGCTTAGGGATCTTTACAACAACAATGCTATTAATCACGTCCGAAAAATCCTAAAGGAGAGAGAAAAGCAATCGACATTGAACAGATTCTTTAATGTCCCACAAAGAAAAAAACATGTATCTTATGTATATATTATTGTTATTACAAATAAATAAACGTAGTAAGAAACTATATAATTTATTTATTTTTTGGGAGGTTCTCTAGAACGAATTAATCAAATTCCCCCCCCAAAAAAAACTATGGTAAATCGATGATCGGTTAATGAACAATTCAGATAGTGAACATAGTCTTCGAACGGATTATGTTCGTTAACCGATCACCCATTGTATTGAGTATAATAGTAATTTTTCAATAAATTGTTGTTTTATGTAATTCTAACACGGTTGTTTTGTGTAATGTTTTATAAAATGGCATTTTTAAAATAATTTGTAGTAAAGATAATTAATAAAAATTGAAAAATTTGATTTTTCAATTTTTATTTTTATTTTTATCTCATTTGATTAAACATTCTAATATTAGACATTCGATACACATATATAGTGCATTATAATAACTGATAAGATTTGAAATGCTGATTTCTTAATGAGCATTTGAAGTTTTAGAAGGGAGAAAATTTAAGGAAATTTTTATATTCACAAAATATTCTAATTATAGGAGATTAACTACTTAATATTTTAATTTTCAAACGAATAAAATTATTTAAATATTGTTCATTCAAACATATATTGATCTCCAAAGTGTGATGCTCACACCCCTAGAGGTGCCTAGGAAATTTTCAGTGATACGTGTGTTTTTGCTTGCGTCTATTGTATGGAGGTGCGTGTTATTATTTTTTACTGATAAAAGAGATCTGTAATATTTTATTTTACTGATAAAAGGATATCTGATTCTTATTTAAATATTATTTCATTCAAACTACAGTATATGTTTGAAAGAATAATATTTAAATAAGAATCATATAGTTTATATCTAGAGTATGCACTATAGATTAGCGATCCCCAAACTCTTAATCAGATATCCCTTTATCAGTAAAATAAAATATTACAGATCCCTTTTATCAGTAAAAAATAATAGCACGCATCTCCATACAATAGACATATTACTGCAAGCAAAAACACACGTATCACTGAAAATTTCCTAAATACCTCTAGGGATGTGAGCATCACACTTTGGGGATCAATAGAGAATATATTATAAACAAGAGATTATGTGTGTTTGTATATATATCTTATATATATATTTTTTCATTGAAAATGTAAAAGATATATATCAGACTTCCTCTTATCCGATCTCTCTTTAACCTGCCACATTTTCGTCAAGCTATGAATGAAGAGAAAAACGAATAAAAATGAATAAATTATTCGAAAGCGGAAAAAACGTTTAAATCTGCGATAAGATATATCGAACAGAAAGATAATTCGTCTGCCATGGTTATAATTCTTATGAAAAATAGCCTAATTTTGCTTCAAATAAAAAAAAAACGAATTTAAATCGAAAAGACAAATGAAGGTTATTGATTTGGTTTAATAAATTTTTATATATAACATACTTTTTTATTTAATTTACAACGAATAAATGGTATTTTGCATACATTTTCGGATTAACCGGAATTCGTTTATCCGGCCTAAGATCTCATAGGAGCCGAATAAGAGGGAGTCTACTGTATTTAGAATTATGTTCTGGATTATATTTGGCATCAATATGAGCATGTTCTTACATCTTTACCCTTTCTTCATCCAATCCTTTTATGAGAATCTACATCTACAGGGTCAATTTCTCTTTTTTGTCCTACAACTAGATACACGTCACTTTTTAAGTTTTTCATGCTAAGGAAAAAACGTTTAAATCTGCGATAAGATATATCGAACAGAAAGATAATTCGTCTGCCATGAATATAATTCTTATGAAAAATAGCCTAATTTTGCTTCAAATAAAAAAAACGAATTTAAATCGAAAAGACAAATGAAGGTTATTGATTTGGTTTAATAGATTTTTATATATAACATACTTTTTTATTCAATTTACAACGAATAAATGGTATTTTGCATACATTTTCGGATTAACTGTCGCAGTAATCGAATTCGCGCTATTCGAAGTCGCGCTAATCGAGGCCTATCTGTATACTGCAATAGAATAATTGATCACATTCACTGATGGAAATGGTTTGACTCTACAACTAGAGGACCCAGGACCAAATTAGAATCCCATTCCTTAGAAAATTTATATGAGAGATCTGAACTCAGCTTGTTCCAGTAAAGGAACAAGAAGCCCTTCCTTAGCCAGTCTATCTACACCCTCATTGCCCTCAGTCCCTTTGTGCTCTGGCACCCAGACAAGTTGAATCCTGTTCCTGGTATCCAGTTCCACAATTGGATGAAAAACCATCCATACTTTTACTAATCCAAATCAATAAATTTATTCAGTTAAAAATGATTTTTTAACTTAAATAAAATTGGAATGCAGGTATCCCTCCTATAACACGGTTTCCTACAGCATGGTTTTGCTCTAACACTATTTGAAAATTGCAGAAACCATCATATAACATGGTACTTCTACAACACGGTTCTTACTTAACACATTTAGAAAATTATGTTTATTCTCCTACAACACAAAACATTTTCATTAATTTCTATAAATCCATACTAGGGACACACAATACATACACAAAATGCAATTATTGAGAAATACTTTGCTAAAATTAGTCATAAATGCAATTTTTCTAGTTTGCCATGAGAGGGATGATAGGCAGTCCATTTTTGATTTTGATTTGAAATTGAATAAATTCGTGACCATTGAGTATTTTATGTTCCAAACATTCAGTCCTTGGATAAAAAATAAGTTTTTTTTCTTCGATAGAGGAATATGAAAGAGCAGAAAAACTTTTTTATTCATAAATTTTTTAGGTATATGTTAAGGAATGATTGTTTTCTAGTAGGTGGTAGCAGGTTAGATTATAAATTTTATAAAAAGTGCAGAAGATACACCAACTTTAAATGCATAAAAAAGTTCAGAAAGTAAAGTTGATATTGTTAAAAAGAAGAAAACATTCTTGTTTTAACTGAACAGTGTAAGGAAGATATGATTATTAAATGAATGTTATATGGACTGTATACTTTTTTCTTTCCTTTTGTTTTACACATATTGTTTTTTTAAGGGTATATATTTTTTCTTTCTTTATATTTTGTGTTATTAATATTCTTAATAGAAATTAAGTTTCTTATGTGGAACTAAAGAAAGTTATTTGTTTTTAATTGGTTTTGGAACATAACTCTTTTTTGTATTAGCTCTGGGTCTCATATAACATGGTTTCACACAACACTGCTTTTTTCAGGAACCTATCTACTGTGTTATAGGAGGGATACCTATAATTGAATAAAAATTCTTAATACACCATAAAAAATAAATAATAAATTTTCATCATATTAAAGTTAGATTAAATTAGTTCAATTATGTTGTGAAATATTATAAGGGGATTGAATATCACATGGCAGCAGCTACTTCAGGTCCACTAATCACTAATCATTCATGAGTGGTCAACATAAAAATTGGAATTGCCTGCTGAAAAAGTTTGGAGCTAAGGGATTGGAATTAAATGCAGTCTTTAAGTGACAAGCAAATTTCTTTACTAACTGTCACCTATTAAGTTTATTCTTCTAAAGAAAAGATCAATGCAGCCATTAGTAACTTCTTGTGGCTGAATTAATGGCCACATAAAAACTTTTCTTGAGAACTGTTGGTTTAGGGTAATGTTATCTATATTTTGTCAAAAATGCTCATCTTTTGAAAATCTATTCGTATCCATTACATGAGAAATATGTAAAAATCAGAATTGCATTTATACTTATTGATTTTGATATTTTTCTATTCAGATATGATTCAAAATACTTTTTAATACAGTGAATCTTCAATTTATCATTCCCCAGATGTATTGCTTTCCTGGAAACATCATTCAATTTCTATGGTCTCTGAACAAATTTTATTTAAACTGTAGAAATTAAACCTGCATCAATCGTTTCTTGATTTATTGTTTTCCAGCATCTATTAGTTAGAAATTTTAGTTCTGAAGAATGTTAATCTTGGACTGATTATTTTCAAAAAAGAGCACACCACCTACATGTTAAAAATTTACTTTATCTCTTGTGGTTAAGTGGCAACAGATGTTACTGTCATGTCACGTTTTTGTCATCAGTCACCACCCATGCACACTGACATCAGAATTCTGGTAATGGATCTGCAACCTCTACATCAATCTATATTCTTGCCAGTGTGGAGGACAGGAATTTGGGTTGTTGAGAAGTCTCTCTCCTCACTTCTAAAAGCTCTGTTTTCTCACTGTTTTATTAATAACAAAAATAAAATGTGGAGAAAGAGGATTTTGAGGGGAGATGCTTCTAGAAGAAATAAGCAAGGAAATTTGTTATCACTGGCTATAACACCTCTGTCCACCATGATAGAAATGTCAAAATTTTAAATAAATAAATAGGAGATAATATAATACACTCACACAAGCACTTTTTAGCAGTAGACATACTAAAAGTTTTATTTTATTTTGCGAAGTACTTTCGGCTAACCACCATCCTCAGCGCAACCTACAGAGCAAAATGGAGGTTTTTGTAAATTGAAATGTGAGATGGAAAATCTTGAAAATATTTTAGTAAATGATCAAGTAACGAACTACACACCACTAGTAAGTAATATTAAGAATGAGATGATAGATTTAATTAATAAGCTTAGAACGAAACACCTTAGAAAGTTAGAATGGATTTTTAGAAAACAACTAAAACATAAAAGAAGGAGTAATTTTAGCCTAGGTGATGTAATGACTAATGTTGACAACTTAGACATTACTATTTATGTTAAGGAGTTGTTACAAAAAGGACCCCCTTGTACTTTAGTTTTAAATAACAGTATTTTAGAAGATATCCCTAAGTTTGAGAATCTCCTTGATGAAATTGGAACAGATGATAAGGAAAGGGCTAGATGGAGCTTTTTAGAAGAAAGTCAAAGTAATAAATACAAACTAACAAGAGTTGAAAATACGGATCGATTAAAAATTCGTAGTGCTAGACAATGGATGCAGGAAGAAAATTTAGTGATCACGAGAGATGATAAGTCTAAAAGTTAGCCATTCTTAGAAGAGAGACATATAATAACTTCCTAAAAAAGTTTATAGAAGACTCAAAAGATATTCCACTAGATAAGGATCCTACAAGAAAACTAATACAGAAACTAGAAAGCATTATCAGGAAAGCAGATTGTCCATTCTTTCTCAAGAATAGTAGAGAGAAAGATCCTTGTTGTCCAAGATTGTTTGCCTATATAAAATCACATAAAGAACCAATTGCAGCCAGACTCATCAGTGAGAAAAGGCAATCTCCACTGTATTGTATAGAAAAGAGTTTAGCACAATGGTGTATAAGTAAAATGAAACCCTACAGTTATGCAATTAACTTGTCGGAGGAGTTTCTGGTAGAATTAGGAGGAAGAACGCCGGAGAGAGATGAAATCATGGTAACTCTAGACTTCCAATCTTTGTATCCCTCAATAGAAATACCATCCGCATGTTTGTTGTTACAAATTACGTCTACTGCTCTACATGGCTTGCTTATAATATAAATATCTACAGTCAGCACAAATGAGCAGACCTAATAACTTAAAAACTTTATTAATAAGAAACGTTTTTGGCTCTTATTAGCCCTCATCAGCTCAAATTACAAACAGTTTTATTCTAGAACATAGAACTTTATGTTCTATGTTTGAAAACGTTTCTTATTAATAAAGTTTTTAAGTTATTAGGTCTGCATATTTGTGCTGATTGTAAATGTTTGTTGTTGTATCATTTTTTGCTTAAGAATATACCAGAAGGGGATAAGATAGCTAACATCTTAAGAGATATTTCACATCTAGTCTGCCACAACTCCTATTTTATGTTTGGAGGCAAAGTTTTATCTGCAAACGAAAGGAGTACCCATAGGTAGTCCGATGGCTGGAGTGCTGGCTGAGTTAGTAATTAGAGACAAAGAGCTAGGAGTATTGGAGCAGTTTAGCCCAGATTTATTATTCTATAAAAGATATGTGGATGATATTTTTATCATATGGGGAAAAGAAGATAGAACAAAAGATTTAGAAAATTTTTTTCACTGATAAAGCCTATGGACTAATATTAAAAGAAAATCAAAGACACAACCAACAAATACATTTTTTAGACATCCTGATTAAGAAAGATGCCATGTTTTATAGCACAAGCATATATCAAAAACCCACAGTGAACAGAATATTAATCTCAAATTGGTCTAATGATCCAGTGTCATATAAGAAATCATCATTTTACGCTTACTTTAGATGTGTGATTACGCATTGCAATACAATAGAAGCTAGAAAAGAAGAATGTAACAAAATATACGAAACAGGGTTAAAGCATGGCTACACATGCCAATTGTTGAAGAAAATACAGGATAAAATAATGAAAGACAGAGTCAGTCAGGAACGAAGAGAGACAGAACAGAATATGAAGGATATCAGATCAAAAGAACGAATAGTTTCAGTCCCTTACCATTTAATGAAGCATAGGACTATTAAGAAATATGCAAAAAAAGACCATGAAGAACTTAGTAACCAGAAGAGAACCAACTGTCTTTGAGTTACTGAGGAATGATAAAGACAAAAACAGGAGAGAAGCAAATCCAGTGTGTACCAAATCCCAATGAACCCCAACGGCAGTGAAGAAGAAAAAGAATTTTATATAGGTGTCACCGAAAGGTGCTTAGATAAGAGAATTAAAGAACATAAATATGATATTAAGACAGGAAATATGAAGACTGCGCTAGCTAAAAAAATTCTACGAGTCCAATATAGACATTAAATAGGAGGAGTCAAAAATAATTAGAAAGATGACAATAATGAGAATAAGTTTCTAGCAGTGACGATAGAAATTCTAAAAAGAGATGTGTTTAAAGTTAATCAATGATAAACAATCTGAGGATATATCTAGTGTGTGGAATTACGCTATAAACAGTTATAGATTTTTTTGTAAGTCAACCATATGCATAAGTTTAAAAAAAAAATATATAGTAATATTATTGCTTTATGATAGTTTATTTTACTCATTAGGATAATTATTTAATATGCTTTTATTGTAGGATGACAGAGTTATACATTATTATGTGAATTTAACATGTTATTCATTTCTTAGAATCAAGCTTCTGTAATGGTCATTAAGGTTTGAAGTGTGTTTGTTAACTTCTGTAGGTTGCGCTGAGGATGGTGGTTAGCCGAAAGTACTTCATAAAACGAAATAAAACTTTTACTATGTCTACTGCTAAAAAGTGCTTGTGTGAGTGTATTGTCTGATGAGTTTAAGCAGTTTGTTTTGTAACTTAGGAGATAATATGACAGCAAGAAGGAATAGTGTTACATGCAGGTGTCCCATAAAATTAAAGAAAAGATGTCATCAAAGATAATTAATAATAAACATTCTGCCTTTCCCTGAGAAGAATGAAAATGAAAGATCAGCTTTTGCCTGACTGTTTGGCAACAAGCAACTTGGATTAAAAGATCAAGGCTGTCATTCTTGGATGCCTGTTGGAGGAAGAGTCAGAATACAAATAGGCCTCGATTAGTGCAAATAATGGGTTCCATGAATTTCTCGTACTATTCGAATTCACATTATTCAAAATATTAACTACAGTGATACCTCGGTTCACGAACACAATCTGTTCCTTGACTCTGTTCGTGATCCGAAAAGTTCGTAATCTGAATCAATTTTTCCCATTGCAATTAATGTAAATCCAAATAATACGTTTTTTTTCCTAGAAAAATTTTTAACATGTTATGGCTTTATGCGTGGAAATAATGCAGAAAGGAAATAAATATAACAGTAATATTAGAAGAAAGCATATTTAACACCACCTTCACTAACACTTTTTACTTTTTTGGGAGCCATAATAAGGGATAAATTTAATTAAATAAAGAAA